>JPKC01001826.1:0-79704 GCA_000750925.1 Pseudogymnoascus sp. VKM F-4518 (FW-2643) | reverse complement strand
ATCTCCCCCGCCCCCACCACCTCCGTCAACGCACTCGCCACCGTCTCCGGCCGCGCCGCAACAATACTAATCTCGCTCCGCGATAACGGCGTCACTGGCGCCTCGGGGGCGTGCGCAGACCCCGCAGAGCGGTCGGGGGTGTAGTTATCCGGCAGCAGGGGGACGCGGAGCGCGGTGGAGAAGGTGGTGCTCGGTTGGGAGGGGGCGGGGAAGAAGACGAAATCGATTGATGGCGCGGCGGTAGGTGCAGGGGCGGAGGAGGTGGTGTGGAAGCCTTGCATCAACGGCCTCAAGGTTGGTGTGCTGGAGGAGGGGGTAGGGCGTGTGGTGGTGCTGGAGGAGCGGGTGGTGTCGTGGGCGAGCTGGGGGGGGGTTAGTTGAGGTGCTGGTGAGGGGAGGGGGGATTGGGGACTTACCTCGACTTTGGGGATGGTGGCTGCTAATTGACGGCGTGTGGCGGGGGAGGTGGTGGTGTTTGTGAGGGAGCGGATGGCTCGGGGGGTGATGCGGGAGGACATGATTGGGGTTGTGAGAGTGTGAGATTGTTGAGTGGTTGATGAGGTAGTGAGTGAGTGAGTCAGTGATGATGCTGTTCTTGTTCTTATTTCTGTGATAACAGCAACGACGATGATGAGAGTTCGTAGGATGAAGACAATGATGATGAATCCGATGATGAACCAGAGAAGGAAAGGAAGAAGAAGGAGAAGCGGGAGATACAGTACAGTATTGTAACACAGCAGCAGGTTTACGGAACAGAGTGGTGACTGCACTTCCAATGGGTGAGAGGGAGGGGAGGGGGGTGTTCCCAAACCGGCCCCGTGTGATTCGTTGAGACGGGTTGACTTATGACTTACCTCAGTCAACGCCGAAGATCTGGTGTGCCATGTACAACTACACGGACGTACATCTGGGGGAGAGACCGAGGTACCTGGTACACCGTCCTCTACTCCGAGGAAGCGGGTGAGTGTCGTAGAAGTCACTTACTCGTGGAGCGGAGGAGAGTACGCGTACCACCTTGTGCAGGTCGTGCTTGCTGTACTGCGTAGTACTGTACATACAATCAATCCTCGAGGGATGCACTCATACACCGACATCATCCAGACCGCCTCCATCCCAGCATCCCACCACCCCCAGACCGCCATATCTCTCAACAAAACCACCGCTTACTCACGCCCAGACGACGCCGTTGATGAGACCCAGGATACACACCACCCCCAGCTAACTCAACGCCAGGGATTGGGACGCAGCGAACAGGGCGTCGGAGCTCGTGTGGAGCCAGTACGGCAGGCTTACAGGTAAGAGTGCAGTGCTTACCGTGCGCTCATCGACTCTTCTGGGCGTAGAGCGACAAGTAGCGTGCGGTATCGGGGACTTGTTACCCCACATTGACCGCCTTGATGGGTCTTGGCGGGAGGGTTGGGGGAGGGATCGGGATGGGGTGGTGGTCACGGGTTCAACAACTGGGAAGGGGAAGGGGGAGAGAAGGGGGTAGTGCTCCGGAGGCTTTGTGGTTCCCTAGCGATCTCAACGGTCTTGGGAAAAACAAAAGTGCACTACTAGAAATGCACTACTAGCATACAGAGTACAGTGCAGCACACTACAATATCACGTCCTCCCCCCGTGTTGTTGAGTACTCAACTTGTTTGTACTCCTAGAAGTAATCTGTATTGGTTGTATAATCAATCCACCTGCAATATATATACCTAAAAAAAAGGCCATCCCGAGGGTATATATCTTTCTCTTTCTCTTCCTCTTCTCTGTAACGAGATGGCCGTGGGCGCTCACGCGCATTCGACGACGCCCATGCCACATTCCCTCCCTCTTCCTCGTGTGCTTTCTCTCCATTAGAGGTATGCTGGGATGGGCCGCCCGCTTTCCATTTCCAGATCCATTTTCCTTCGGGCATGCTCGCTGCCATCCCTGTCCCTCCGTCTCAACTACTATCCGTCGGTTCTCCTGCGAGCAGTTTCTCATAAACAGCTGCGCGACCGACACCTAACCTATCATACTCCCAGTCTCAACTAACCAAGCACGGCTCTCCACCATCAACCCACTCAATCCGTCTTCCAATGCCCCGTCAAACTCCCATCCGTATCCTCCTTCCCCAAATACAGCTCAAAAGCATACAACGCCATCGTCGCCGCGACATTGACCCAGCGCCACACATTCCCCGCCGCATTCCCCCCCTGCAACGTCCACCACGCCGCCGCCTGCCCATTCTCCGACAGCGTCGAGAAGTGCTGCATCAGCAGGCTCGTGTACACCGCCACCAGGATCGACGGGCTGAACCAGCTGAGCACGCCCAGAAACCAGCCCGCGCCGTCGTCGTCTTCGAGCGTCGGTTCGCGCGAGAGGCCGCGTGCCCCGGAGTCGCGGACCGAGGGGATGATGCGCGTGGCGGCGTAGAAGACGAAGATGCGGTAGGCGAGGGAGATGATGACGGAGGGGGTGATGGTTTGGAAGGCCGCGTGGAGGAAGGTGAAGCTCGAGTGCACGGCCGAGGGGAGGGTGGAGAGGAGGTGGATGAGTGTTGAGTACGAGGCCATGATGATTGGTGGGAAGGGCGGGAACTCTGGCTGCGACTCGGCGGCTGCTGCTGCGGCGGCCGCGGCGGCCTCGGGCGAGGGTAGGTAATCAGTGAAGATCTGGTATATGCACAGGACGACGTATGCGAAGAGCAGCGAGCTCTCGACTGGGTTACCCCTGCCGCTGCCGATGCCCCATGCGCAGAGGAATACGGCTGTTGTAATCGTAACCCCGATGAGTGTAGCGTCGACATTTCCGATCTCGGGGAAGTTCGTGATTCGCCAGAGGAAGTAGACTGAGCTCGAGATGATCGAAGCGGAAACTATGAGGAGACCGATCTGTGTCTGTTAGCGATGTTCAGCCTTGAACTGTTAGGGGGAACTTACCATCCACGTATCACTGCGTCCTCTATTAACAAGCCACCTCGTAATCTGGCCAGCGGCCTGGATCACCAACAGACTGCAAAATCCTTCTGCAAGCTGGAAGAACGGCGTAGAATACGTCAAGACCTTATCCCAAGTCCCAACAGTCAAGACATCATAGAACCCACCCGGCCCAAAGATCCACTCCGTAACACTCGTCTCCTTCGACCTCTTCCCCCCAAAAGTCTTCGCCAACCAATCCCCCCCCGTATTCGAATCCACCGTAAAGCGATTCAAACTCCAAATCAACAGCGCCGGTATAATAACCCACTGCATGACCCCCACGACCTGCACCAGCGCATACCGAAACCACGACTTCTTGGGCGTCACGATCCTTAGCGTCGAGTACGCAAAGTAGAAGCAGAACAGCGCCAGCGAGTGCGCCAGCCCGCTGTCCCGCCCGCCGACATCAAAGGCGATGGGGATGGAGAGGATGATGGACAGCAGGAACACCAGCGACGCGATGAGCCGGAAGATTAACCACATAGCGCGCTGTGGCGCCGAGCGTGCGTTGGAGCGCGCCCAGCGGGATGGGAGAGGGTGTGGGTTTGCGAGGTTGGAGCCGCCGTGCTGTCGGTTCGCTCGCAGCTCGGGGGTTTAAGAGTTTTTCGGGGTCGTGGACGAGGCGGAGAGGAAGTGGTGCGGTGTGTGGGCGGCTGGGGGAGTGGGAGGCGCGGGCTGGTGGTGTGGTGGGAAATATTTTTTTCGCCTCGTTCGTGGAGTAGCTGCCCCCTCTTATCAAGCTTTATCTGGGACAGGGGATGTTGAAGTCCGTGGTGTCGGTGAAGGGGATCAAAGGTTTCAGGCGCGTGGGCTTGGCTGTGCGCAACAACGGCTGCGGCGTGGGTTTTTGGAATGAAGAGAGATAGATGCGGTTCGGTCGCGTCGTTGTTCGCTAATAAGGTACCATTTCTTGTGGAGATGGGAGAAGGCGGTGGTGGTGGTTTGTTGTGTGGTGTTGTGACGGTGGATGGTGCTGAGCAGCCTTGGGGGGCCAGATGAAGGTTCTCGTCCAATACAAGTCGCGTGTTCGTTCGTTGTTCCTGGGATAACTGGGATAACAACCTGGTTAATCGAGATTGTCGACCCTTGTTCTTTTGTATGGCCCGCCACACAGAAATAGGCTGGCATCAATTTTCCGATTCGAGGGGGTACATGGTATATCATTTAGAAATCATCCGATATTCACGATGTGAGTTCTTATTTTATTTACTACTGTAAGGAGTGTTCAAGGAGCTTCGAAGCTGTCTGTTAAGAATTTGACAGCTATGCTCCAAGCTCCGTAGGTTTTAAGTACGCCAAGACTCAAAAATTACTCCGAATGTTACAACATAAAGACCTGAAATATCAGGCACTAATTATCCCGAAGCGTTGTGTGTGGTGAATGTTTGGCGGGGTATCTTTACAAGCTCACCGAAGCTCAAAAAATACGCTCTTCGTTGCATTCCACGCTACCTCCTCACCTTCTCGCATTAACCACAACATACAAACAATCCGAAAAGCCATCTTCAATTTTCACCCCAATTTGTATGCTTCGCAACGCTGTCAAAATGGCCGAAACAACCGCAAAGCGTCTTAAGACAGACATCTCCATTGGCACTCACAATGGCCACTTCCACGCCGACGAGGCTCTCGCAGTCTACATGCTCCGTCTCCTACCAGCCTACCAGTCTGCAAACCTAGTCCGCACCCGCGACCCAGCTCTCCTGGCCACCTGCCACACCGTCGTCGACGTCGGCGGCGAATACGACGCCTCGCGCAACCTCTACGACCACCACCAGCGCACCTTCACCACCACCTTCCCCAACCGCCCCACCAAGCTCTCCTCCGCCGGGCTCGTCTACATGCACTTTGGCAAAGCCATCATCGCGCAGCGTCTTGGCGTCGACGAGTCCGCAGACGAAGTCACCATCCTCTGGAACAAGATCTACGAGGACTTCATTGAGGCCCTCGACGCCCACGACAACGGCATCAGCGCCTATGACACCAAGTCCCTCCAAGCCGCCGGCATCGAGAAGCGCTTCTCCGACGGAGGCTTCACCCTAGGCGCCATGGTCGGCCGCCTGAACCCCAACTGGAACGACCCCCGCCCCTCCGACCCCGCCGCCTGGCAGGCAATCGAGGACGAGAAGTTCTCCAAGGCGTCCACCAAGATCGGCGCCGAGTTCAGCAGCACCCTCGACTACCTAACCAAGTCGTGGCTGCCAGCTCGCGAGATCGTCCGCGGTGCTTTCGCAAAGCGTCTTGATTACGATGCGCAGGGCAGGATCTTGGTCTTTGACGGACAGTCTGTGCCGTGGAAGGACCACCTGTACAGACTTGAGTCTGAGCAGGGCGGCGACGAGAAGGTCGTCTATGTGCTGTACCCCGAGAGCCCGGCGCCGGGTGCGAAATGGCGTATCCAGGCTGTCAGCGTGACGACCGACTCGTTTGAGAGCCGCAAGCCGCTGCCAGAGAACTGGAGGGGTTTCAGGGATGAGGCGCTTGATGAGATTACGGGTGTTCCGGGTGGTGTGTTTGTGCACGCTGCTGGGTTCATTGGTGGTAACAAGACGTTTGAGGGCGCTATTGCGATGGCGAGGAAGGCTTTGGAGTAGATGTGAAGATGGGGATGATAACATGCACGACGTGATGTAGTTGAAGCTAAGGGTTTAAAAATATATAGAACCTACCAAAACAATCCTGGGTGGAGGGGCGTTTGGGACATGATTTTTGCACGGCGTTGGGTCTGGCAAAAGCAAAATACTTGATGGCTCACCACAACACCAAAATCTAAAATCGCGACGAAATACTCTATTACCTCCATGCTGGAGGTTCACGTTCAGTAGACCGTTAACTGCGATTATGGCAGTCCTAGTACCAGTAGATTAATAGCACATAGTTATTTCGCAACTAAGAGGACCCATTGCATGAATTCAGTCTTGTGACTATACTAACGCCCACCCAATCGACACGCTGAACACGCGACAACGCATGAAAACCCCTCCCATACCTCAAACATTGCAAAAAAGTCGTTAAAGTTCATATTCAGTAGAAGAAAAGCCATTACAAAGCCTTCTTGAGCCGTGTTACCATGCGTGACGTTGCTTGCACCTGGCGACGGGAAACCGATATACAGTAAAAGGAAAAAGTGAAGTCAGAAATGGCCAGTAAGGCGAAACAACGTAAAGTCATCATCAATCAGTAGACACAGCAGCAGCCGTCATCGCGGTCTGCGGAAAACTCCAGCTACGCCTCCCTCCCTTCCAATCCATCCCTCGCATCATTTCCATTCCCAACTATCCATCCCTTCCGCAAACAAAAGGTTTTGGAACACCGTAATCGCCGAGTATAAATGCGTCCTTTCCCTGACCTTTTCCCCCGTCTCGACTTTTTCGTAAATCCCTTCGCCAGTTTGTTGTTTCATAGATCCGGATATCCAGGCTTCAGGACCAGTTACATATGAAATCCCTCAGCAGCCCATCATTCACTCCACTCATATCTCCCCGTTGACAGACCCTCCTCCTAACTCATCTCCTAATCGGGATCCCCTCTCCCACCGCCGGGGGCGAAACGCTCGTCGACGGACCCCTCGGCAGATTCTCCTTCCCATCCTCCTCATCAACACTCGTCTCCCTATTCAAGAAGCTGCTCTCCTTGACCGGGCTCCCGCTCGCCAACCCACCCGCAACGCCCATCTGGACATTCCCATTCCCCGAGCCGCCGTTGACGCCGCTGACGCCGGGCGAGGTGAGGTGCGGGATGTTCTCCGGGAGGGGGTGTTCGGAGCCGACGCTGCCGGTGTCGACGCTCGAGGCCTTGCCGGCTTTGGAGAGCGCGTAGTCACCGCTGTCGAAGTATTTGCGGTCTTTGAGCTGCTTGGCGAGGTGGTCGGCTTTGGAGGGGAGCTTGCCGTACATGCGGAAGAGGCGCTGCTCGTCGGGGCTGAGGGACTGGAGGGGGTGTGTTAGTGCGTGTCTAACTTGGGGTGAGGGAGGTGAGGGAGGATTGCGTGGTGGGGTGACGTTGGTGGGTGTAGCGGGGTGAACTTACGGCGATGTCGACTTTGTTCTTCTGGTGGGGATTCATGGCTGCGGTTTGTTCGTTTGGGGGAGGTTTATTCGGAGGTTATCGAGGGCAGACGATATGTATTTAAACGGGTTGCTTGTTTTGGGCTGGCCAAATGTTTTGAAGTTGGATTGAGTGTACGACTGTCGATTCCCTGTCGTTTGTTGTGGAGCGGTTGACGATGATGATGGCGTCCAAACAAATCGCTCGGCCAGCAACAGGGATTAGCCCAAGTTGTAGCAGATGAAATGACGGATAAGATCCGACGACTACCCTGGCGTGATTGACAGAGCGTTAGTCAAAGTGAAACAATAGAATTTCGCTCAAGTGACCCAGATGGATTTTTTCAACGGAGAATAAATGGGATTTTGGAGATATATATGAGTTGGGGATGCTGTATGACTTTTATCGTTATGCATGAGGATGGAAGTAGAAGAGGGGTTAAAGTCGAGACGTTGGTTTGGGCTCGGGAGTGGTGGGTGGATGGGGAGTGGGAGGGATGGGAGTGTGTGTGGGTGTGTGTTAGGTGTGTGGGATGGGAAAGTGTGGGTGTGGGTGTTGGTGAGCGTTTGGTGGACGTTGGCCCGTTGGAGGGGGAATTTCAGCCACTGAGGCTGGTGAGCCGAGCGGGATGATTGTTGATTGTGTGGAGACGAATTGCCGATATACTAAAAAAGCTCATTGAACAAGTCCATTGACGCGGGATTACATCAAGTTAGGGAAATAAGAGCAGGAACGGACACTTCTAGCTTTGCGCCGGATTAGGGTATGAGGCATTATTCTCCTTGTGCTAATTTTCTATTCGAACATCCAAGATTCACCATTCTTCGTCACCCCCGCTAACGATTGGCATAGAATCTTCAACTCACGGGACCTGCACGCTTTTCTTATATTTGAAGCATAACTGCCACCGCCGTAACCGCCTTCCATCAGCCCTATATTTTTAGCAGCCAGGAAACCCATACGCGAAGCTTCGGAACCAAACCCTGAGCAAGTATACGCGCGCCAATGGCGTCCACGGGAAAGACGTACATCGTCGAGCACCTTGACGATGAGCTCGGTGCTTGGTCAGAATTGGAGTATATGACCATTGCCAAGGAGTCCCACGACAATGGAGCATCATTCTTCCTTACGTCAGTTCCACCATCGCTTGAATTGCCGGAGAGGCTAAAGACCCTCCCTGGATTTGTGGCGAAGCCAGAGAGCGTGGAAGAGCTGTACCCTGAGAAGAGCCGTGTTTGTCTGTTGGATCCATCTGCGACCAAAGAGCTGTCTCCCGAGGATGGTGATACATTTGATGTATTCCTGTTCGGCGGTATCCTTGGTATGATATTGTCTCAGTTTGGTTGTCAATGGAAGTTGAATCGGTTACTGACTATACACAGGTGACGACCCACCAAGAGACCGGACCTCTGAGCTCAGAAAAAAAGGGTTCGAGGGACGCCGTTTGGGCGCTATGCAGATGACTACCGATACTGCCGTCAGGGTGACGAGGATCGTTACCCAAGATAGAAGTAAGCCTTACTCGTTAACGCACTGACGACCTCTATTGCTGACTACTGCCCAGCTCCTCTGGAACAAATCCCATGGATAGACAACCCCGAGATCAAGGTCAGCAGGGTTGAGAGCGTGGAAATGCCGTTCCGCTACGTTAAGGGGAAGAACGGAGAAATTACCGTGCCTGAGGTAAGTCGCGGGACAATTCTATCCTTTACCTGGATCACAGGGCCCGACTAACAATGTTTAGGGAATGATCGATTTGATCAAGGCAGACTCCGAAAAGGGCTTTGGAGACCTCTTTTGAGCTATATAACCCTATGCTGCCATTTTCAAGCCAGATATTGTAAGGCACGTGCCTGCTTATTATTATTGTGCTGTTGGCCTAATGGGTTATATAAGGATCAGCTTCGAATGTCAAAATCAAGGGATGGAGCATGCTGAGAAGCAATAGGGTCCCATGGGCTAAAGTAACCTTGATGTATTTGTGGCCCCGTAACTGATGCGACTTGAGTGGCATTGGGGGGTCATCTGCACTTAGGACTAGACTGCTATCTTGAGTGTCCAAGCACAACACATATGAACAGGGTCAGCCTGATAGACATATTACATATGCGTGCTCCAAGCATTTCCCAGCTACTGTTTCTCTCTCACACCTATATTGCACGCCTGACGTGAAGGATACGATCACTGAAACACTCATATAGAAATAGTATATAACTACTGACACCAACATCAGGACAGGGAAGTTCACCTGGATGTGGCACGGCTCGGAAGGTTAGGACCGCCTACAGCAGGGCAAAAGGGAATGGTAACAAGAACAAAACCGCAAAGGATGGCAACCTGCTCTTCCAAGTACCCAAACTTTATGTGCCCACGTCGCCTACTTTCAGGGTGGGCCACTGAAGAATACGACCGCATGGATGAACACGACGAGGTAATATATCTGAACTATGTATTTTGCCTGAGACTATTTCGCCGCCGTAGTCCCTGCCGTTGCCGTTGCTTCTCGTTGCCGTTACTTCTCGTTGTCGTTGTTTCTCATTGCCACTACTTCTTGTTGTCGGATCTCTTCACTCCTGCCGCCACTCCTATCGCCAGCCCACCCACTGCAGAGCCAGGAGTTGTCGAACGATGATGAGTGCACCTCCCTAACTTTGAAACTGCTCAGTGAAAGTTGCTATATATCCTTCGCGAAAGCTGACGATATCAGGTGCTACTGGGGTAAATGGGCCCCCAAGGAGAACAAGTTCAACCCCACACTCCCTGTGGAGTGTTTCATTAGGTTTGGTTGTATTGGTAGGTGCGGGACTGACGCGAGACAAAGTGTGCCTTTTAACACGCTGTGTCTGGTGTCTGGGCTGTCTGTAGTGGGAGGCACGTTCTTCCCGGATGTTTCTCCGGGCTACTCTTCTCTTTCTTGGGTGTTCTTCCTTGAATCTCATCATATCACATTGAAGAAAAGTCTATGCTAAGTAGTGGTACATTCCCCGCCATGATATATAACAAATAAAAAAATACTCGTAGCTCGGACATCCGTGTGAATACTCGCCCTCATCACTTCTCTACCCCCTTTCCTTTATCCATGCCATTCCCATTGACTCTCTCATCCTCATCCTCACTATCACTCCCCATATCAAACGAGTCCTCAACAGTAGCATGGGTGCCCTGCCCCGGCGGCCGCAGATGCAGCTCCTCCAGCTCCTCATCCTCAAAACTCCCCGTCTCCACATCCCCCCTCTTATGCCTCGAATTCTCCAACCCCATCGCGCCCCTCAACCGCTCCGAGCTCCCCTCCATCGACCCGCCAAACAAGCCGGAATACCCCGCCCGCTTCCTCCTGTCGCGCCAAATATACCATCCCCACGCCGCCGCCATAATCACGACAATAACCAGCGCCACCTCGCCCGACTTATAGTACGCGCTCCACTTCGCCGCGTTGAGCTTCTCCTTCTCCGTCTCCTGCGCAAGCGTGCTGTTCGGGTGTGCGCCCACGCTCGTCTCGAGGCCCTTCTCGCCGTCGATGCGGCTGTCGGTGGGCTTGCCGCCGATGTTCGCAATGTCGACTTGCATGAAGCGGTCGAGCATGTCGCGCGTGCGGCGTGCGTAGTCAAAGGGCACCATGTGGCTGCTGTTGTGGAAGAGGACGTAGGTGAGGTTGCGCGCCTCTTGGTAGAAGCCTGCAGTCTCGCCCTCAAAGGTCCAGGAGCGACGCGGCGCCCATGTGCCGGGTGAGACTTCGAAGCCCTTGCCGCCGTTCCATTCCATGTTGTTGATGAGGTCCTCGGTACCGATGTGGTTGCAGATTAGGTCTTGCTCGCCCGAGAAGAGGACGATGGGGACCTCGGCGAGGATTTCCGGTAGCATCTGGTAGGATGGCTTGGAAGCCTTGAGGCGAATAGCACCGCCGACAATGCTGTTGCATTCGGTCCAGGCGGGTTGCTGAATATCGCCCATATTGAGAGCTTGGAGGACCTCTGGGCGAGCAAGGTATGGCTCCACATACTTGAGGTCCGGAGGCCAGTTCATGCCACAGCTTGGGAAGGTGTCTTTCAGGCGAATATCGTACATGTTCACGCATTGCATGTTGCCGTCCGGGCCCTTAACCTGGGTTAATCTCAGGATTTCCTGCAGTATCTTCTCACATTCCATCGTGTCGATGTTATTTGCGCCGTCCTTCTTGTCGAGAGCGTCAATGCAGATGGCCTGCTGACTTTCGATTTGTTTGGCAACCTCAGTGCCTCCGGTTATGAGGCCTGATTTGTACGCATAGGACAAGTACGCCGGATATTGGTCGATGGGTGAGATCCAGCCATTTCCGATGAGCAATCCTTTAAGGATCCATTTGTGCTTCGGGGACTTATTGTTGCGGTCCATGATGGCCTTTGCAATGTATGGGATGTGCTGGCCGGCGTACGACTCGCCGGCGATATATAGCTGTTGTTATTAGCGTCCTACCCATTGAACAGCCATGCAAAGTGTCATCAACTTACATCGTCGTGCTCATACTCTGGGAAAAGTACGAACCACTTCTCCAGGAAGATAATAAACTGATCTGCCATTTCCTGCAAGCTTTGGACATAACTGTCCGTGTCGGCGTAGCTGAATCCTGTGCCCACTGGGTTATCGACAAACATAATATTTGCAAACTCGTCCCAAGATCCATCATTGTATTCGAGAGTCGCATCATCCTTCAGTCTGTACGGGCCAATTTCCATCAAGGCGCCGTCTTCAGAACTGCACCCGGGGCCACCATTGAGCCATATCACCGTCCGCTGCCTATTCGCAATGTGTCGGTTTTGGTAATGCCAAAAGAATAGGTTACCATTGTGTTCCGGGTCGACTTCGACGAAGCTGCAGGGCGACCAATTAGCTACGAAACAGGCAGACACCTTGGGAGACATACCCTGCGTGCATCTTCAATAAGGGACCCTCTGGAGCGCCAGGCAACGAATGAACAAAGTAATCCCCAGCAGACTTTTCAGCCACTGCTGTTGATGGCAGCGACAGCATTGATAGAATCGCGCATATCGATAGACCTGTGCCCCTTAGCCCCCAAAGCGGCATCGAGGAGAGACGCATCTTTGCGCCCAGCTGCAGGTATCGCAGCTTCTAATGTCGTATTTGTCGATAATGCGACTAAGGGTTGTTCTGGCAGCGAGATATCATCTGCGTGCAAAGTTGTGTTTCCAATACTATTCTCGGAGAATTGTTGGTTCGTTGTCGTCGGAGGGTGGTAATCAAAAAATGTCTAGAAAGGACAGCATACGACGCTTGGGTTGTCTGGTATTAAAGCCACAGTGCACCCAAATCAGCCCGTGCTCAGCCACATAAGGCGGCCTGGGCACGGACCACGAATGCGGGAAGGCCCAGAGGCTCTTGGCAAGCCCGCCGGCACTCACGTCACCCAAAAGTCAAAAGAGGGACTGTTCATAATGGCACTATTTACAGCAACTATAAGTAGAATAACTGCTTTTTATTATTCAGGGCTATATTGTCTAAGATAGATACTAAAAATTATATCAAAAATAATAATTTCTATCAACTTAAATACTAGTGTTAATTCTCCACTGTGGACCGTCGCGCCTAAAAGCGTGAGAGGGAGTCTTTGCAGTTCAACCTTACAAACTTTATTCCTCTAGCAAGAATTCTCAGTATCTAACGAATCGAGTAGCTCCAATAGTATCTAAATTATTCATAGCTATTATCTTATTTACAGTTGCTGTGGACAGCTCGAGGACCAATAGGATTTGTGGGCTGTTATATGCCACTAATGGCCGTTTGCATTTGCTCCCGATCCCGCCTTCTAACTCTCAGGCAGAAGAGTACTCCCCTCAACTACCAACACAACAGAGGAGACTGTTTGTGCAGTGTCCAAAATGTCTCCTTCGTTAGACTCTCTTACCGTTGAGCTGCTCGATAATATCCTCAGCTTCGTACAGCCTCCCTCGGCTCTCTGCAAGCTTGCTCTAGTATCTTGGAAATTTAACACTCTGGCGACGACCCATCTGTACCGACATGTCTCTCTAGAGTCTGACCTGCCAAACGGTGGTGTTAGGCATATGCTTCCTTTTACGTTTCTTATCCTACGAAAGCCATCTATCGCCTCTCTCGTCAGATCGTTCACATTCCGTGGCAGATTTCATAATGAAGATTCTCTTCTTGCTCTTGCGATTGATCCTAACAGTCAATTAGACTATGACAACGACGAAATGCGACTGCCCTGGCCTGATCACCCCGAGCTTGATGATATTCTCAGCCGAGTAATTGGGGAGATTTCACACTCAGAAGAAGAAGAGTTGGAATGGAAGCGGGAAGTGCTACCTCGATATGCGCCCAAGGACACTGCCATATTTGCTCTGCTTCTTATATACTTCTCGAATTTGCGTCGACTAGATATGGAGATGAATAGCTTTGAGGACGACTTCCTCGAGCGCATTTTCTACAGGATTGCCTTCTCTGAGCCGCCATTTGACGTCAAGCCGGTGTTTACTCAGCTCACCGACATTATGATTGCCAGTTATGACGACAAGTACCCTTCAGCATACATATTCTTTGATGCTTGCTGCCGTTTGCCAGCCGTAAAGAGAATCTATGGGTACCGTCTCGGAGCCGAGCAAGACCGCCCTCTATTAAGTGGACGTGACGGCGCCACCTCCCGGATCGAAACGCTGGAACTCCGCGACTCTAAATTGCACCATCTTGACCTCCCCATCGTGTTCGGCGCCCTCAGGTCCCCACATACCATTATATACCATACCGGTAACTCTTGGGCCTGGACCCCTATTCGGACACCGGATATTCTGTCCGCTATTGCAATTCACGCCACCTCTCTCCGCCGTCTTGCTATCGACCATGAGGACTACTACCCCTTCGAAGAAGGCGTCAGCCCCGACGATAACGCTGACCCCATATCTTTCGTCGGCTTCATTGCCCTCTCTCACCTACGCGTGGCACCCGTCTTCCTCTTCGGACATGAGGACCTCCAGAATGCCCCTGAGCCTGGATCTGTGGCCGAGACTGCCATGTTGAATAGGCTTCTGGGGGCGTTACCTCTAAATTTAGAGAGCCTGTATGTCACGAATGCGGATTTCGTGTTTGATGATCAACATGTACACATTGCAGAGGCGTTCGAGGTACTGCTACGGCACAAGGACTGTGTGCCCCACCTACGTGAGCTGGTGTTTGAAGGGCAGTTTGAGGAGAAGGACAGTGTATGGCGTTCGATAGAAATGGCACGTCTTGGAACGGAGGTGGGGGTGGTTGTGAAGGGATTGCATCGTACACATTATGCGTATGATGAACAGCAGGGGTGGGGATGGGATGAAGAGGTGAGCTTTGAACCGTGCATGCAGAATTATATAGGTGAGAGGGTCCAGGGGTTTCCATGATGGCGGCAGTGGGATGCATTGATAATGAGAGGGGGTGATAAAGAGGAGAAATGGCAACCACCTAATTTGTGAAATGGATAACTTCACCTAATGCGGTATCTGTGAGACCTGGGTAAGGGGGCTTAAGCGCAAAATAGGGGCGACTTAAGAAGGCAATAGATACCTTCACTTCATGCATGCAATACGGATATGAGAAGCGTAGTTGGACTTTCTTTTTCGATGTGATATGGTGAGAACAACTACGAAGAACTACTAGGCGGTCGAATTATGAAAAGGCGTCCGGAGGCATACACGCTTTTCAACGTGGTACCTGTTAAAGGTCCTTGTACAATTTCTCGACAATTTCTCAACTGACTTACATATTCGGACAACCGCCCACTATGCGGCCGGTGGTGAGAATAGCGCGACAGCAGGTAGAAGCGACAACGAGAAGCAACGACAATGACAGGAATTATGGCGGTGAAACAGTACTGGGCAAACCATTTGGCTCGAGCAGTTTGCCCCATCCTGGATAGACACTCAGCATTTTGCCGGAGAACTCCACCCCCGCAGGTAACCCCTGGTGTCAGTGACTCTGCACTTTGGTTTTCAGATAAATTGGAGGGAGACGGGGTTAACATACTTTTTCTATATCGGTATTTGGTGATCACATCCTTCACATCATGCTTGAGATATGGGTATGAGAACGTGTAGCTGGGAATATCCATTCTCCATGAACTTCTAGTATTTCCGTCTAAAACAACCCTCCTCTCGTCACCTACTCTCTCCTCCCACCCCTTCCAGCCTACACTCCACTTTATATCTGCGCCAACCCCGAATCTGTCACCATCATCAGCTCAAATCCCCATTTTGCCGTCTCCTAAGCCAAAAAAAAATAAAAGGCAAAACTCACCAACAACGATCCTCTGCCCCGTCATCGACGAGTTCCGTGCGATATCTATGAATGACTGCGCAGTGTCTTCGAGATCCGTCTATTCACTCATCAGCACGCCTCCTTTCTATCTCCGCCCAGGCAAAGGGGACATATGAAAATGCAAGGATAGGAGCCTACTTACCACTTTCTTCAAGTACGCCCTCTCCTCCAAGAACTTGATCGCGCTCGCCGGGTACTTCTGGCCCTACACCCAGTTATTAGCATCAACTCTCTCACTCCCCATCCACTCTGTCCCCCATATCCAACCCCCCGAATAAAGCACAACCCCCAAAGAAACGCATAACTCACCCACTCCGTCAAAAGCAACCCGGGACAAACCGCATTACACCTAACCTTCGGCCCCTGACTCGCCGCAAACACCCTCATCAACTGCAACTGCGCAGCCTTCGTCACACAATACGGCAAACTGCTCCCCGACGTCGCGATCCCCGCAATCGACGAGGTCATGATGAACGCCCCGCCCTCGGGGTTAGCGTTGAACGTCGGCAGAGCGGTGCGCATGAGGTAGTTCTGCGCTTTCACGTTGACGGCGAAACAGGTATCCCAGTCGGCGGCGGTGGTGGCGTGGAGGTCGGGGATGGAGGAGAAGCGCGTCCAGCCCTACGTCGTCAAGTCAGCAAACCTTTCTTTTTTCCCCAGTTCTTGTTTTGGCTTTTGTGTGATAGGGGGGGGGGCACTCACGGCATTTGAGACGATAATATCCAACCCCCCCAACTTCTCAATACTCTCCTCAACAAGCCTCACGCAATCGGCTTCGAGCCCCATATCCCCACGCAGCGCAAAAGCTTTAACCCCATACTCGCCCTCAATCGTCTTGACAATCTCCTGTGCGGCAGCCTCGCTGGACACGTAGTTGACGACGATGTTCGCGCCTTCTTTGGCGAATTTGTCGCAGATGAGGGCGCCTAGGCCGCTGGGGGGGTTAGCTGCTGTTCATCTCAATCTCTGGTGCATGTCTGGGGTTGCGATTCCCAATCGCGGCGTTGAGAACATGTGGTGGTGGTGGTGGTGCTGGATACCCCGCAAGGTCACAATCGCCGACCACCGGCTCGAGCGGGACGAGAGAGTAACATACCGCGAACCACCCGTCACGAGGACGTTACGCCCCTTGAGATCGTATGGCATATCTTCTTCCAATTCCTAACGAACGTTGATGCGGTTTTTTTTTTAGATCTTGTCGTATTGCTGTGTTGTCGCAGTTAAAGTTTGATGGGATAAATAAATGGTGGGGGGAACGCGGGGCATATGAGAACCCCCCCGCGCCGCGGCTCGTCAGCCTCGCCCCAGCCCCACTTCCGCGATGCCGAATGGCATAGCCTAAGCCGACCGAGGAGACGGCGGATTTGGACGGCAGTTCGGGCTGTGTGTACGGGTGTCTGACGGTATGGTATGGTATGATATGGTATAATACGGTAGGACTTGTGGATGGGAAACCTGGTGGTGCAACGGCAGGCGCTGGATTGGGTGCGGGGTAGCACCGCGGGTGGCTGTTTGTGCTCTGTACGCCCTGTTGGGCCGAGTTCGAGAAAGGGGGTATTTGGAACGGAACAGCAGCACCGGGCCGCTGTGGACGGGAGGGGGAGGGCGAATGAGGGGGGATGGGGAAGTTAGGTCCATTTCATACCGTTACACTGAACCCATTCGTTCCTCTGCTATTTCCTACGATATCCGCAATAGGCACGCATTATCACAGAACAGTGGAAGGCATGTTTGTTACTGAGCAATTCCCCTTGCTTTGAGAGCTATCATCGAGTCGATTCTAGTATTACAGATCCTTCCCCGTCATCAAAGCCATCACGACCAGACAAACGAGATTTACTTCCTCCTCCGTCCTTCCCTCAAGAACCAGCAAAACCAGGCCCTAAGCCGTCCCCCCGTCCACCAGCAGACGTCCGTTCATCCAGTCCGCCCAGCAGAAAACCCACACGGTACTCATCCATGCACACCATGCGTGGGGAACCAGCAGCCACCTCTTAGCTGTCTAAACCTCCTTCTTCCTCTCCTCATCCACGCTCCCCCCACTCTCCGAGCTCTCCGTCGTAACGCGGCTCGCAGCAGCCATATCGTCCTCGGGGCGCGCGCCGTGGATGTTCTCCTCGAACACGGGGTCCGGGTCGAATTGCTCGAATTTGGTCTTGAAATCCTTGAGCCCGGCGGCGTAGGAGGAGCTGTTGGAGCGGCGGCGGGCGTTGGTGATGTTGAAGCCCTCGTCTTGGATTTCTTCGCCGTCGACGCCCCTGGTGGTGGTGTTAGTGGATTGTGGAGAGGGAGACGGGGATGGTGGGGTGGGGTTGGAGGTGAGAGGTGAAAGGTGAAAGGGGAAATTGGCTGGTAGGAAGGGGAATGAGAGGGAAGGTGAGTAGACATACCAGTTTCCTCTACCACCACCGTTCTTCTTGGTCTTCTTCGGGTCAGCGTCGACGTGGCCCGCTTTGGCAAAGTAGCGGGGTAGATGCTCCTCAGCGCTGGCGGTGCCGTCGGCGAGGCCAGCGTGGTCACGGTCGTTGAGCTTGTGGGATCGAGTCACTGTTGATGAGGCGGTTAGTTATGGGTTCCACGTTCGTTTGCAGCACAGCTCTGTTGTCTTGAAGGTTTCTTTTGGGGTATATGATGCATGGTTTGGGAACAGGACGAGGTGCAACTCCTCGGCGTGTGAAACGAATCGATCAAACGGGTGCAACTTACTGATTCAGATGGTCGTTGGGAGATGTGTTCGTGTATTATGAGTATAGAATCAAGATGGAGATGGAAAATCAATTGGAATCTTTTCGTCTGATGTTGTTGATTGTTTCGTGTCGTCGTGTCGATTGAGTAGGAGGATGGCAAGAAGGAGGGGGTTATGGAGGCTGACGTTGAGGGGTGAGGTGTGTATAGGAGGTGGAGGCGAGCGGGATGTTGAGCGAAGGCGCCTTTGAGGTATGTCCGAGTATGTTGCGGGTATGTCTGGGTATGGGATACTTTGAGGCGGGTATTGGTACAGAATTGGATTTGTTAGATAGCAGCTGCGAATGGGAAGGAAGTGCCGGTTATATACTACAGTCACTACTACAGATAGAAGCTATTGGTGTCGTTGGGAAAGTCCCCGGTACCTCATCCCGGGTTTCGGTGATGGAATGCTACAGACGACATACAGATGGGACCGTGATCAGTGTGATCGCGTGAGGGAGGGAGGTGATGACATGTCCCCACCAAACCCACCAAACCACCAAAAAGCCCCCCCAAGCCCCAAGCCCCTCCAAGCTTTAACCTGTACCTGTCCAAGTACCTGAGACATCTGGGGTGCAAGGACGGAGGTCATGTGAGCACAGTTGTGAGTCGATTGGCCATTGAGAGGAAGGCAGCAGCAGTGCAGAGAAACAAAGGGAAGATGCATTGGAATGTCTGCATTGGTATACCTTTATACCTATAACGATAACGATATTCCGTTCAATGACGCCAATTCCATCTCATTTGTTCGCACTGATGATATTCTATATACTGTGGTGAGATGAGATGAGACAGTACAGTTGCATTACAAACACCATACAGAGACCACCATACAAACACCATACACCATACAAACACCGTACCCCCAAATCTCCGTCCGGTGTTCCCCAAAGAGCACACACAGCCCACCACAGCACACGACCCTCCCCCGCCTTTTTGGGCCCACATTAATTGAGGGGGTGCTGCAGAGTGGGTCCCAATCGCCAGCTCTACTCACTGCGCCTTCCCTGATTGGGATTAGTGACCTTGACTCAGAACCCCCCAATGCGCTGTATTGAATCACGATGACCGCTATGTTGTTGCCTTAGGCTGCTTGAGGACCCTCGCACCCTTGTATACTGTACCTCTAGTTCCCCCCCCTCCACAACACCCTTGGCCCGGATACGTGGGTGGTGGTAGTGCTCTGTTGAATTGGAGCTTGAGCTGTCTGGCATGTTACTGTAGGATCTCTGGCGCAGTATTTTATATACAATCACCAGGATATATGGTACATATTCATAATCAACATCTATCAATTGCAAGACAAGCTCAAGACGAGCCTGATCAGTGAAGTGACGAGCATTGGGGGCACACCATGATGCCTTATCGTCGTAAGAGCTCAGCCCCTCCCCCATCGCGATAAGATCGATAAGATCAAACAGCGATGACGTCAAGCCCAACCACAACACGTCTCCATATGGTGATAGTTAATGAACCTCACCGTATCTCGAGGAATTGATATTAATCACTCAGTAATAGCCACCCTCAGTTCGTCCACATCTACCATAGCTCGCCCTCATCTTACTTTTTGAAACAGCGGAGCGACTGAAACTGCGACAACGGGTTCCCTGACAAGCGAATGCATCCCTCTTTTATCCAATCCTGGTTAACAGTTGTGGCGTAATCGCTGCAATCTTCCTTGCTGTACGGCGAGATTAGTAAATGGGGCTGAGTAGGGAACACTGGGATAAACATACTGGTAGCCTAGGCACGAAAACTGAGCGTTTATAACAGCCATAGCTCTGTGGTTAGATGTGTTAGCGGAGGAGGTGGTGTTCATAGAGAGGAATTAGGACGGCCAGGAGGGGGGTTCATACGTCATATCAGATATTTTAACGCAGGCTCCGTCGTCGAGGAACCTCTCTCCAAGCCAATTACATGAGTTATCTTTATTTCTGTGCAGACTGGCCTGATAACCATTCCATTAGTCTTTATCCAAACAGTACGAGGGACGACATGCTAACCAAATGCTTCTCCTGAGCCACCGCAAGCCCAAGGGGTATGGCTACAAGCATTGAAATCTTGAAGAAATGCATGTCTAGGAAAGTCTGGAAAGTATTGAGGGAATTGATAGATCGAGTTGAAGATGCAGAGAGATGTCAATGGGCTAACCGTCAGCTTATATGGACACCAGAGCTTACCATGTATTATTACCTGCAAGAGCAGAAATTGGTCATGGAAGCACCCGGATTTGGCCTGCTGCCTTTCGTGTAGCCGTTGCACTACCTCAGTGCATACATGGGCAGGTCGTGCTAAAGGTGAGCCGGTCAGCGCTGAACTGCTTGCTGCTGGTTTCTGCATGATGAAAGCTAGGACCCCTTTCTTCACTAGTTAAGGCATTTACGGCGGGGCAGTCGTCGTACAGTAAGTCCCACCCGAGCTGACACTGTTACTAGCGGATCAAGATCCTCGTCTTATATTGCCTCACTCCATGATGTTGCTCGCCTCTCTCTGTAAAGTGAAAAGCCACTGTGTTATTGTAAATGCCAACTATGGCCCCTCTATAAGCTCAGCTGACGTTTTCTGCTTCCCTGACTAACCACCCTCAGTCCGTCTATATCTACCATCTCCGCTCACATCTCGCCCCGTGCCCCCTGCGGCACACATTTGACCGCCTTAAATTGCACCCATGGGTACATCATTAGAGGGGTGCATTGCTGGCGCGGCGGTGGGATAAACTGGGGTTCGCTCTTGCATTCAACCTCCCTACATGGCAGGATTAGCGCTGGACAGAGTGGGGTGGGGGGACGGGGTTTTGGCGAAGGAGGGGTGCATACTGGAAGCCCAAGCAGGTGAAACGGTCATCGTTAAAACCAAGAGTTCTATAGTTGGATGTGTCAGTAGAGTCACTGACTGACGTTGATAGATGGAGCGAGGGCGGGGGTGGGGAGGGTTCATACTTCATCTCAGACAGGCTAACACACTCATTCTCATCGATGAACCTGTCTCCAGCCCCATCGCATTCTCCATTTTTGAAGAGAGCAGCCTGATAGATATTGCATCAGTCTTCTCATCCAAACGGTACAGGGGACACTATGCTAACCAAATGCCCTCCCTGAGCCGACGCCAGCCCAAGGGGGATGGCCATAAGCATTGAAACCTTCACGAAATGCATCTTGTCTTGAAAAGTATGTTTAATATTGAGGATGTTGGGAGTTTGCGTTGAAGATAGAGAGCAGTCAACGGGCCATCTTTCCATCTTATATAGCCATCACAGCTCACCGTGTCCTACACATCAGCTCATCAATTGCCTTGGAAACTGGTCACGACCTTCCATTCTCACTCCTCGACGTTCCACTATACCTATGGCCGACAATGGGCCACTCCACGCCGCAGCGTGTGTCACTGGTCTTTGTATATGAAATCCCAAAATATACCTCACATTAACCAAGGCGCTGGCAGCGGGAATCCCTGTATCACATCGATCGTGCCCCGATCCAATATCCGCATCTCGAAAACGCCCGCATTGTCTCACACCTCCCAATCACACCCTCATCCCCCATTTCCCCGCTAGACAACGAGACGAATAAAAAGATATTAATAGACTTGTGCGAGGTTTTACGTTGCAGCGATTCAGTATAGGTAATAGCATGCCGATCGGATAGTAAGTTTGCTGCTGAACTGAACTGACACTTTAAGCTCGTCCGGCTGGACTGAGACATGCAGCGGTAGAGCCAGTCGGGTAGGGCGGCAAGGTGGGAGATGCGCACTTGGCGCTTGGGAGGGAAGCGTGTGAGACACGGGTGCTGGCACGGTGTTGTTCAGAGGGTTGGTTCGCTCGCGCACTCGGGATAGGTTCTTTTGGTGCTGTATCCGCAGTTTCTCTGTCCTCAATCGCAATTTGCACAGCTATTCAGTCGACAACTCCCGTTGACAACAACCCTTATTGATGGTGTCGAATCGATGTCTCGTCTTTGATTACCTCAGTCAATGCTGCTACTCGCTTCTCCTTGTGACGTAGATAGTAACCACGGATCATCCACAAGCTCAGCTGCCGTCTTCCGTTTCTCAGGATCAATGACCATCACCGTCCTCAAGAACGCAACAAACGCCTCCTTCTCCTCTCCATCAATATTCTCAACCCAGCCCTCCAGTCTCGCCCCCTTCAACTCAGGTTCCACGACGCTACCATCATCATGAAAGCACCTCGCCACAATATCCTTATTTCCCCGATCCAGCAAGCTCCGCGGAAACCGCCCAAATAACCGCACCATCTCTTCAACATGCGTCTTCGGGTCGTATGTACCATCGCGACCATTCCGCCCATCGAACATATGCACCCCATCCACCAGCTCTAGAAGCACGGCGCCGAGATTCCAGATATCGATCGCTGGGCCCCAAGGCGCAGAGATGACTACCTCGGGGGCGCGGAGGAGCACGGGCTGGACTGGCCTCAGGCGCTTGTCGCGTGACCATCCCGCCGCACCCCAGTCGCCGAGGCAGATGTCGAGGTCGTTCACGGAGCCTGTGATGTAAGTGTTGCCGAAGGTGCGGGATTGGATGCTAGAGGGTAATACGTTAGAATCGTTTAGTAGGGCCGGGTCGACGGGCGTCTCGGCGAGATAGAGGTCAATGGTTGAGAGGTCTTTGATTTGAACCATGATGTTGTCTGGCTTGATATCTGCAGTAGACTTAATCAGAAATGGTGATGAGGGATAGATAGACTAGTGCACCCACCGGTATGGATCACCCCTGCGGTGTGCGCGTAGTCGAGCGCGAGCAGCAGCTGCCGTGTGAAGCGCTTGGCAACTGGCGGCGGTATGATGGTTGGATCCCATATAGTAGGGAACCCGATGAGCGACTCGCCCATGGGATCGAGAACGAGGCACACGTGCGTACCATTTGGACCAGTTATCTCGAAGTGGTCGCGAAGTTGCGGTACAAAGGGGAAGCCCGGATGCGAAGGGTCAGCAGTGCTGAGGTGCTGCAGGATGGACAATTCGAAAGGTTGCTGTGATGGACCGGGCCTGTAGCAGTCGGCACTGATGATTTTGAGGGCCTGATAGTTGTTGGCCCTGAAACTGCGTTAGCTTGGGCTATAATCATATGTAGTGTATATGCAGAGTGGGAGAAACGTACTGCTGATCGCGTACTAGCCAGACAGTAGAATAGCGACCGTGGCCGAGCTTGCGGAGGACACGGTATCGGCCGTTGTGATACTCATCGTCAAGGTGCACAGGGTGCAATCCTCCCGGAACATATCGATCAGGGCTCTCCTCGTCTAAAATAAATGTACTCATATCTGGAGATAGTATGGCGGTAGCGTTGATGATAGCGATCGGGGGTAACACTGAGAGAATGATTACTTTCCATTGGCGTGCTCCACTGCCTTATCTACCGTAGAATCGAACCATCGCCGTCGCCATATTGCCTATTCTAACGTATGATAACTTAGCACTGGAGCCACTGGGGAGAGGTACATTAAGGTACCGAAGACTAGACTGGGCCCAATCGATTTACCGCCAGTGATTTACCGCCAGTCAATTTACCGCTAGCGGTTTACCACTAGTCGATTTAACGCTCATCGGTTACCTGCCACTGGTCAATTTACCGCCAATGTTTAATTTTAGATGTATTCTGAAGGCCCCTGGCGATATTGAAAACACTACGTTAAGCGACTTACGCCTACATAATACAGCACTAAGTACTTTACTACTTACATTCCGAAACATGGCGCATTCTGTATAATACGTATCAAACTCTCTGCTTCTTTTATTAATAACCTCCATTGGCCGCTGATATGACGCGTGTTTGGCCTGGCGAGTCGTGCGTGGCATATGTACCGCATAGCCGCCCATAGCTTCCAACAACTTATTAATTAATAAACATGGACCTATGTGGCAGACACAGACATCTGACTAGGCTTTTCTTGTCCGAAGTCCAGTGCCGAGCGCTACAGCATAGACTGTCCCACTTTTTGCCTGAGCTGTTCAGGCACTGTACCAACATCGCTGGAGATATATGTATCAACCATGTAAAACACGGCCCAAGTTCCAACATTTCCCCTAGCATCACATACGATTCTCATAAGCTGAGAAGCACCGACTTGCTCCTCATCTCATGGTGAAACTAGCTAGCCTTGGCCAGGACTGCGCCAGTTTCATCCGCTCTGTTGGTTATTTCGCACGATGGAGAAAGTTGTGCTTTACGTTTTGCTCTAACTATGAAAGGCTCCTCGTTTCGCTTTCATCGTGTCTGTGACTCTCTTCTCTGCATCTTTATCCGCAGAATTCCTTGTGCACATTCCTCCCCAGGATTCCTCATCACACACATCTTTCATTTACAAGCTGTAACTCCTCATGGACAGCAAATATCTCTTCACCCTGGTGCCTCTGACGCCCGCAGCTATACGAATAGTCAAGGCAAATAGGCGCTACCATGAAATATATGAAGGCGCTGAATGTTTGAGCTTCAAGGCCACACATAAGTCTTTGTTTCCTGGACGTCTCATATCCATTGGACGTCAACCCGGAATTAACGATGTTATCCTTCCCGAAGATGGATCTTCACGGTTCGTACTTATACTTTTCTGCATTTCTTAATTTGAACGTATTTTCCAACTGACGCTACTTAGTTTACAGTGTTCATTCTACCTTGTTTCGGGCGGTGAACTCATGCTAGAAGATGATACTACCGGCCATCATACATATATTGATTGGGTCGATGACAATGGACAGCAGGGAAAGTACTCCTTGCAGGGAGATCCTCGGTGTCGCATTATCCCATTGGCCAATCCAAGGCTGATGCAAATCATCTTTGGACAAGAAGTCTCCTTTCAATTCAAATGGAGAATACCAATCGGTTCAAAAACTGCAAAGAAGAACTTGGCCTCGATTGCACAAGCTACCATCACCTCTAACCAAGGGATGGCACTGACTGTGCAACGGGACCGAAACGTAGATCCTACAGCGTACGAAGCCAGGACATCTAACACACCAAATGTTCCCAAGGAATTTGATCGTAAGCCACTCCGACAAATCCATGTGTACGATACGATAGGGTCGGGGAGGGGTTGGGAATGTCTCAAGGCAGTCGATCTGAGAACGGGAACCATTTGGGCTGTGAAGGAGAGCAGAAATCAGAAAAAGGAGGCGGCGGGAGAAAGATGGAAAGCGGCATTCAAACGAGAAGTCGAAGCTTTAGCGCACCTCAGTCATGTATGTTTTCGATCCAACTGCTGGTATTCCGTTCAATTCGTTTTGCTAAAATAAACCTCCAGCGTAATATTATTCGTCTTGAGCATCACCAGGGGTGGTCGCTAGAGTCGCCAGTGCAGATTTTCTTCCAGCTCTACAAGGGAAATGTCCATAGCCTCTTGCGTAAACCTCATCGATGCCTCGAAAATCCATCCGCTCCCGAAAGTTGGGTCCCTAACTTCATTAGCCAGACCCTTGATGGTCTATCTTACATTCACAAACACAGGATGGTTCACCAGAACATCAAGCCAGAGAGTATCCTCTACGACAATGGGGGGCCAAACAACTCGGTGATGTTTTATATCTCCGGTTTCAGCTTGGTGGTGCCAAAGGGGTTTTCTGGAGGTGGGGCTGGCATTCCCTCCTTTATGGCACCTGATACTACCCGTTACGGTGACTGCGATTCCGCATCCGATGTCTACTCATTCGGTGTGACACTCCTCGAAGTTCTCGGCAAGTACTGCATCAGCGAATCACGGCTCAGCGTTGATGAGTGGCGAGCAAAGCTCATGATTTTCAATGCTAAACACTACGCCAGCTATCGAGATACACTGGTTCCCGGTGCTCAATTGCCCAAAATGCAACCCGGCCATTCTAGAATCCAGTCATTGGTAGACAACTTCCTCGTTCGTAAAAGTCTAAAGTGTGTCCTAGAGCAGGACCCGAAGCTTCGAGCAACGGCAGCAGACGCTCGTCGCAATCTTCTGGTAGACTATCCCCTTTACGTTAATGGACGACACCAGCGAAATGAGGCCGTCCCCCAGCCTCGAAGAGAGGCCGCACACCGTCCTCGAAGGGTGGTAGCGCCCCGGCCTCGAGTGATGTTCAAGTCCCGTTCTGAAGAAGACAAACTTCGGCCTATAATAATAGATGCCCACCCTCGAAGAGAGGCTGCACACCGTCCTCGAAGGATGGTAGCGCCCCGGCCTCGAGTGGTGTTCAGGCCCCGTTCTGAAGAAGACAAACTTCGGCCTATAGTAATAGATGCCCATCCTCGAAGAATTAGACTCCGGGTAGGCCCGAGGTTATAGCGGCAACCAACTGGGACAGCGGCAGCTATCCCATTTCGACCGAGATAGTTACCTAGAGAGCATTTAGAGTCGGCAGGATTTGGGAGTTTGTATTAAGTAGTTCTTTCTTATGTCTGGGGCTATCAATTTTGCATTAGAAGGAGTTTGCGCCATAGGTATATTCATATTATATTATACAAGAATAACAGTTTGAACGATGCTCTCTGACGTAGTAGGTGAACCTCAGCACTATGTAATGGCAACTATGTCGGCCTATACAAGTGTTGCGCGTCAACATTAGATGCCTATGGGCAGACCAATCTATGTACAATATATCAATCTTAAGCCTCTCCAAAATCCGGGTATCTTCACAGCCTCCTAGACGCTGCCCTTTCCAGCTCCTGGGAACATAGACTCTAGGGCGTCCCCCAAGCCCTGGCCACCAACCGTCAAATCCTTAAAAGCTGGGCAGGTCAAATCGAGAAGAGCAGCACCAAGGGTGTCGAAGAGGATCTGAAGAGGGACTTCGATTATGTCGAAGACGGTTGACAGGGAGTTGGGGGAGAGGGTCTTGAGGACCTCGAAGACGAAGCAGAGAAGATTATTGTCCTCAAGGAGGGTCTGAGCGTTCAAGAGCCCGCCAGTCACGTCGCCCAGATCGACGCCCGTGAAACTGTCTACAGTTCCTGTGTTGCCGCCAATGCTGCACGTTGGTGTTAGCCTTAAGCCGTAAAAAGGGGGGATGTCGAAGCTCACCTGCCAAGCTCGGGGTGCTTCGCAACAAAGTAGAGGATATCGAGATTCAACTGGACCAGGGTATAGTCGACAGGAATGCGGTACCAGTTCTCTGGAATCCTTTCGCAGCCCTGGTTGTAAGTGAAATTGCCTGGCTCTCCCTCAACCGCGAAGAAACTCTTGACAATATCCTTGGCTAAGTGACGTTAGGAACAACCCCTCGGAGGCCAGCGAGAAGACTTACTGAATGAGCCTAAAAGATTCTCCTTGGAATAATTCGCGAACATCCTCGTGGGGAAAATGAATCCGGCATTGCGAGCAACCATGCCAGTGAATGGACCGTAGTAGAAGTTCGGGTTAGTGGCTTTCGACTGTTGGAAGCGAACGTTTGCTCTGTCAGCCATGACATCGATGTTGAAGTCACCGACGGCATCACTGGACATGTTAAACCATTCCGAGAATTGGTTAAGCTCTAGGTTGGCGTTATCACCGGTCAAATATAAGTCGTTGCGAGTATTTGACGAATCCGACTCGATGATGTTATGGGAGCCAACGAGACCCCGCGGCTTGCCTGTCGAACTTCTTAGTGATGCTAGGGGCAATAGCAGCTCCAGAGGCAACTTTACCTAATAACCCAAGCACATTGCCAAGGAGGTTGCTGACTGCGGTTGATTCCCCTCCGATGGAGAATCCTGGGTCCAAAGAGAGAGGGTTGCCGACAAAAACCGTCCCCATAACGGCGAGAAGGCCACCCAGCTCGACACTCATCCCGAACACTGCCTTATTGTCAGTAGATGCATTAATCCGGGATCAGTTGCCGGCACTCACCTTTATTGATTGCTGCAGTCGCCTCTATCACCTGCATAATCCGTTAGCGTAAAGTACGTGTCGCATATGATAAGGCCGCACCCACGTTTGTGACGCCATTGCGCCCGATGTATCCATGATTCGCGAGGGCGTTCAGTCCTGGGCAAGGCCCACGCTGGTCACCCGCAGAAAAGTCAGGCGGGATGAAGGAGTGGTCGCCAGTCACTGTTGTTGATATGTTAGATATTGGTCAGGCCACAGAAGAGTATTGCTCACCGTCAATTGGCGTAGTCAACGGGTCAACTAGCAGTCGCTTTTCATGGCTTTCTTGGGCAACGCCACGCAGTCCTTCAGCCAACTTGGCAATTACATCGGCTGATAGCAATGAATCCCCGGCCGCAGAGGGAAATGCATAGGCGACACTGCTGAGAGCGGATAGCGAAACGAGGGAGTTTATAATTTTCATATTGAAACAAAAACAATTCAATCGCGATCTCAAAAAGGAATGACAAGAGTGAATGCCCAGAGTAAACAGAACATATCAACAGACATCGACGGCGCCTATCTTTTTGGCGCATCCAGCACGTAATTCCCGGCCAAGAATCCATCAAGTTAGCCCAAAAGCTCGGGTCATCGTGCACGTTTTTGGGTCGGTGTAATTGCTCCACGGGGAGTGGAAGATGGGCATGTGGAATTCCCCCCCTTCCCCCTGGAAATTGGTTTATCGGGGACCGAGTTCCAGACCCCAGAACTTTGCAGTGCCGATCTATTGAAGTTGGCGGGAACTGGGTCCGGCACCAAAAAAATGCGCCATGCAAGCTTAAGCGGGGACGCCCCTTGAGCATACATAACGTCCCGCACAACGGCTTACTTTGATCCACAAAAATGACGGGCAGTGTTTTGAATTAGGGTGCGTCGTCCGTTAGAGCTTCTTGGAAGATTTATCTCACCCGCCCGTGAGGTAAATATTCATCGTCCCGTCAATAAACATGGTACAGATGGTACCATTGGGGCGGCCATGAATATCCTTGCCGTTTTTGACGGCGGAATCTACAGAGCACGGCCCGTATCAGACCAAAATCATTAGACAAGTAGGGCTGGGCGAACTACAGAACCTCATAGGGAATAGACTGACACGGTCCCAACCACTCATACTCGGCACTTGAGACCCTTGACGTCCAGGTCAGAGGCGTGCTAGCTGCTCGTACTCCCTGGCCCTGGATAGGCCAATTCCATTGCATGTCTTGCTCACCCACCTACAATATGTATCGTCCTTACCTTGCAGACATGTTTGCCATGTTATATTCTTTTCTTCTTTCTTTTGGCGTTTGAATTCAACACCTGACTTTGTGGTCATGAAGTTCCTAACCATCGCCGTGTCTGTTCTTTTGTCACTCTACAATGCGAACCTGGTAGCTGCTGGTCTGGAATTGCCGCCAAAAGGCACAGCGCCGCCTTCATGTGGGGTAAGAGACACACCCAGCAACCTCTGAAGATTCACCAACTCATTCGAACGAACAGTTAAAATGTATCGTCGAACTTACAACGGCGTCAGAGTGCTCGCTCACCAACATAACGTGTATCTGCACCAACGCCCAGTTAAATAAAGACATCACCGTTTGTGTTGGCACCAGTTGTTCAGTCAGAGATCAACTGGCAACCAAGAAATATTCCAGTGACTCCTGTGGTGTTGTACCACAGGATAGGACCAAACTCGTTTCTGTCGTTGGAGTCACATTTGGCGTCCTGGCTCTAATCACATTTGGCCTTCGGATCCTATCAAAGGTTTTGCGCGCCGGGGGCCAGTTCGGCATGGACGATTACACTATTATGGTAACCATGGTAGCTATACCCTTATCATGTGTGAAGCTACATGTGTTGACCGAATTTAGGCCATTACTATTCCTTTTTGTGCTTTTTCAGTCCTTCGTGAGTACATCTGAGAGTCGTGGTAATATCTTCTCCGGCAACTAACCCATGAATAGTTGCCAATCATGGCCTGGGCAGAGACATGTGGAACGTCCATCCTGACGACATAACATCCATTCTTTACGTGAGTTCATGGCTGGACATTCTTCAATATATGTCGCTGATAGCAAATAGATATATTACTGGGACGAGTTGATGTACGTTGCGATTGTACCTCTCACCAAGATTTCCATCATTTTTCTATACCTCCGAATTTTCCGCGGCAAAAGTTTTGTATACTTTGCCTATGCCTTGATAGCTGCGAATGTAGCCTATCTCCTCGCATTTGAGGCAATCTCTATTTTCCAATGCTGGCCTATTGAGGGAGCATGGAGAGCCTGGGACGGCACCTTTCGTGCGAAATGCCGCAACGTCAATCTACAGGGCTGGATGTCTGCCACATTCAGTATCATCCTCGACGTTTTAACCTTGATATTGCCATTACCGTCACTCTACAAACTCGAAATGTCGATGAAGAAGAGGATTCAGATCATGATGATGTTCAGTGTCGGAGTCTTGTATGCTTCCCCAACCTATCACCCCAAACATTTTGCTAATCTGGCTTCCCAGCGTCACCATCGTTAGCGTCGTGCGCATCCGAGCTTTCACAAAATATGCCAATACTACAAATCTGACTCGTAGGTCATCGCACTCCCATAAACGATAGTTCACAGCTGACGCAACCACAGAGGATTATGTGGAGCTTGGTTACTGGAGTACGATAGAGGTCCCAGTTGGAGTGATATGCGCATGCATGCCTTCGATCCGGGCACTGTTCCGCAATGTCTTCCCAAGCCTTTTCGGAACGACTCAGAAGAACCAGTCAAGCTCAGGAAGGCTCTCGACTACATTAACGCCACAAAGCAAAGGCAGGTCCGAATATGCCAATTTATCGAAGCACGAGGCAAGCTTGTCGGTGATCGGGCTCGTACCGTTGGACAATCGTCAGGAGTCCGAAAGGTACAAGAGTTCTGGTTAAGGAGGGAGGGGGGCACCCCTCATTCACTGATTGCTGTTCAACTTGTTCGAATATGTATGATAGGGGGCTTATCATTTCTGATGTAAATATTACCAAGACATATGTATTGATTGTGGGTCATTTTATTAGCGGGGGCGGGTGGCCAAAGGGACGTGTCTCAGTGTTTGGTGGAGTTCAGATTAGCTCCTCCACAAGTTGCTGTAGACTAATCGAGTCTTCCTGTCATATTGAAAATAAATTGGGCCACGGCATTATTCTCTTTATTCTCTTTGTGATTGTGCAATCTTACGGCGTGGAGACAAATCGGAAGCGTAAGGTATGTTGGGTTAGTGATTTTATGTCAATCTCTGCCGCCCGCATTTTATGTAAATCTTGCCGCCATTGTCAACATCCCTGCAATTTTGATCCCTGCCGCACACGGCGTAGCAAGGGCGCGGTGCGGGCCACGCTCATAGCCGGCTTCTCCCCGCACAATATCTCCACTTATGTGACAATAATGGCTCAAATAACCGACAACGAACTTTCCCGAAGACGCCGCTGTTTCATGGAGTGAGATTTCGCTCCCTATACCTCATTCAGTTTATACGAAGTACGAGAATGCTTGTTTTTCGGAGAATTCTATATTATCGTTCAGGGTTCGAGTTGGGATCATGTCTCCTCACAAAGTCCTATAATATACCACCTGTTCGGTTTGATCAATCAGGTAGGCAGGAACTTTTCAATGGAGACGATGTTACCTCCGAAAAAGCTTAGGGCTCACGGCAGCTTGAAAACTTCAAATTGACCGGCAGTGTTCAAATTGCACCTATCAGCGATCATACTCAATCAGGCTATTGTTCCTGCATGACACGCCGACGTAGGGGCGACAATTCCGAACAAAATATCCGTGCTCCATTTTCCAGCATGACGACCATTGCCGCTTATGGCCCGTGTTCTTCATCGCCCGTGTGTACACTATGGATCTATCGCTTGGCGCAGGCCAACTCAAGCGGAGGCCAACCCCTTCCTGGACGGCCTGCAGCAGCTGGGTCCGCCGCTGACCTGGTTCGTTCCTATACTCACGGGGACTAAAATGGCACTGCCGCGAAGGTGTTGGCAGAGTACCTGTCATCCTGTGCGGCAGGTGGGACAGCGCAAGCTGTGTCTCTCAAATACATAATACTAGAGGTTGGTGGTTGTACGCTGTTTTGCTTTTGAGCTTCAGGCCCAGTCATTCATTGCGTCGTTCTTATTAGGGCCTTTTTTTTCTGCAAGATGCTCTTGCCATTGCCTTTGAGCGTGTTTCTGTCTTTGACAAGCACTGTATTCGCAGCGTATGTCATACCTCCAAATATTACAATAAAAAAAAGCAGAAACTAACTGTCCCAAAGTGCTGTCCACGGCCACCCCCACCAAGGGCATACCAAGCGCCAGGTGGACTCAAACACAACATGGCTGGAAAATTATGAATACGTCGTCGTTGGATCTGGACCCGGCGGCGGTCCAGTTGCTGCCAACTTAGCCATTGCAGGCTTTAAAGTCCTCCTGATAGATGCTGGAGACGACCAAGGCGGTGCATTACAGCAACAAATTCCTGCTCTCCAGCTTCAATCAACAGAATACGAACCGATGCGATGGGATTTCTTTGTCAACCATTATTCCGATGAGGCACGACAACAGAAGGATTCAAAAATGGTCTACCAAACGACTTCTGGCGAGCAGTATGTTGGACTGAACCCCCCAAGTGGCTCAACCCCTCTGGGTATTCTGTACCCGAGAGCTGGAACACTGGGTGGCTGCTCAGCCCACAATGCTTTGATCACGATCTATCCACATGATAGTGATTGGAAAAATATTGCGACCATTACAGGAGATAATTCCTGGAGCCCTGACAAGATGAGAAAATATTTTGTGAAGCTAGAAAGGAATCGCTACCTCCCTAGCAGTATCATCGGCCATGGTTATGATGGATGGCTTGGGACGGCTCTTACGGATCTGTCACTTGTGATTAAAGACCCAAAGCTCCTCTCGCTCATCATTGCCGCTGGTACTGCAATGGGCAAGGGCCTACTTGGACTTGTGCTCAACACTGTCGTCGGTCTTGGTGAAGTTTTGCTCCGTGACATCAATGCCCCAGGACAATCTAGCAAGGAAGGACTCTACCAGGTCCCCCTTGCTATGGCTGACTCGAAGCGAAATGGACCTCGCAATTTTATTCTCGACACGGCCAATGCTGTCAACAAGGATGGTTCTCGAAAGTACCATCTCGATATTAAGCTCACGACTCTCGTCACCAAGGTTCGCTTCTCGCATGACGGGCCAACTCCTCAAGCTGTTGGTGTAGATTTCCTCGATGGTCAAAGCCTCTATAGGGCAGATCCCCGAGCTGGTTCTGCCACGGTTACTGGCTCCGGTAGTGTGAATGCCACACGCGAGGTCATTCTAGCAGCTGGCGCTTTCAACACCCCTCAACTCCTTAAACTCAGTGGTGTCGGCCCAGCCGCCGAGCTCAAATCTTTTGGCATTCCCGTCGTCGTCGACCTTCCCGGTGTTGGCACCAACCTGCAAGATCGCTACGAGAACACCATCATCGGCGACAGCCCGACCGATTTCTTCATCACAAAAGATTGTACCTTCTTGGAGACTATGCCAGATCCTTGCTTAACAAAGTGGAATAACGGCATTGGCCCAATCACTAAGGGCACCTACGGCACAAACGGTATCGCCATCGCCATCGTCAAGAAGTCCTCCGTCGCCGAGGGCGAACCCGATCTCCTCATCTCTGGCGCACCGGCCAAGTTCAAGGGCTACTTCCCTGGATACGCGCATGATTCCCTCAAAGATGCCCATTACTGGGCTTGGATTGTGCTCAAGGCGCACAGCAGGAATAATGCCGGTTCCGTCACACTGCGTTCGACCGACCCGCGTGACATGCCCAACATCAACTTCAACTCCTTCGATACGGGCGTGACCGCCGGCGGCGCAGCCGACAAGGATCTCCAGGCCGTCTACGAGGCGATGAACTTCTCGCGTAAGATCTTCAAGAGCCTGGTTCCCCTCGATGGCGGCTTCAAGGAAGTCTGGCCGGGACCAAACGTCACCACTGAGGCGGACATGAAGGAATTCATCAAGGAGGAGGCATGGGGACATCATGCTAGCTGCACTTGCCCTATTGGAGCTGATGATGACCCAATGGCGGTGCTGGACTCGAATTTCAAGGTCAGGGGCGTGGAGGGGCTGAGGGTGGTTGATGCTAGTGTCTTCCCAAAGATCCCAGGGTTCTACATCTCGGCGCCAATCTATATTGTGAGCGAGAAGGCGAGCGATGTTATTATCCAGGCTGCATCAGCATGAGGAGATGCATTATTTGTGTGGTTATGATGTTGTCACTTAGCGTCTTTAAGTAGGCTTCTGTATTATACTACATTTCACAGAGGCATATTTACACTCGATCATTGTAATATGGGAGGATTGACTTCGCTGAAAATTGCTTGTCCCTTCGTTATAAAATCTTATATTCATCATTACGCAATTACTGTGACTTTGCTATTGGGTTTCATTTCGCCTTTGCTTTCCTCCTCGCAATCATTGCCTCGACCAGGTCATCCACTAATTTCTGGAAGGAAGCGCTTAAGTATTCAGGAAGAGGTCCATCATGTGAGCTTCTTATCCAGCCGGTATAAGGATCATTGTCCCAGTTAGCTTTGAGTTCTCCATGAGCCTCTTTCGTATTTGAGACGAAATGTTATTGCCATTTGACAGTAGCCTCCGCTGTGACTCGTAGATGAGCTCCATGGCTTGCAGAAGTACAATCTGTGACGAAGAGCGCGGCACGATGATTTTCATGTGATCTTTCAACAGCAGGTAGAATGATACGTGTTGATCGACGCCGAGGTATGTATCTTGCAGACTCAGCTCATATGAAGGTGGGTAGAATCCAGCCAGCTCCCAATCTATAATACCGGCCAACTAATAGTTGGATTTACCATCTGCCGAGGCGCGAGATTGAAGTATTAGGTTGCGTGGTGTGAGGTCGTTGTGGCAAAGTACGGATTCCCGTGCCAATTTGCCAATGTCAGAATTGTTAATGACTATCGACCCCATGTCTTCAAAACTAGACTGGATTCTGACATCATGTGAATCACCAAGAGACTCCATAGTGCAGAATGTCTTCTTAAGCTTTCGTCTTTCCATGATAGAGTATATCAGTGCATGCCTGTCATTTAGAAATCCTGTAGGAGGTCCACCAAAGAGATCAGGCGTCTCCAAAAAAGGTTGGATCTCCTCGTCATCTTCACGAAGCATCTTACGTAGAATTTCCTGGGCCACCGCATCACTTATCCAAACAGGGTGAAGCTTTCGGAGAGCTTCAACAAGCTCAGCTACAACGTTGCTTTGCTCATCGGCGCTCATCAGCTGCCAGACATCTTCCAAGAGATCGCCCTCCACAATCTCAACAACTGAGAAGTGGAACATTCGCCCTTGCGCGTTTGCTGCCTTGCCGATTTGAAGGGTCTTTGCGACAATGTCTGGAATTATTGTCGCAGCGATTTGTTGCATAGCGGCAATCATTGTGAAATTTTTGGGTTCCTCATTCTTGCTCTCCAGCCGGACTACACATGTAGTGTGGTGATTTTCGGGGCCCTTTGGGAATTCTGCTTTAAACACACATTTGTCCCAATTCTGAATAAAGATAGAGATGGACTTTGGTTGATCGGTAGTGAATATATGCTTCAGCAGGCACTCATCGGGCCTGACATTGCGATCGTCCATGATATGCTAATATTGTCGTTCCGTGAATTGCATATGTTTGTAGATGTTAAGTCTTGCTAGGCGCGTTGATGAGGATGAGACTAATCGTCGTAAACCAACATTTAGCTTCGCTCAAGGTGCACGTTTAACTTTCGATTGGCTCAGAATAACCAAATTTCGTAGCGGGGATTTTCTGGGTCATGTTGGCTGTCGTTTGGGGATAATGTTGGTGGGAGTCATGTTGGTAGTCATGTTGGCGGCCCTGGTGGCAGTCTATTGGTTCTCACAAGGCTCCGTGGACTTCAAGGCTCCAGCGTTAATTTCGAGTAAATAATCATGACTTTCTTTTAGATAGAAGTCTTGCGGGCATATATTGGCCATCACATCGTGTAACGTTCATAAATATATCATTCTTATCTATTCCTCATTATAAACCGTACCTAAATTACTTATATAATACCACCAATGTATAAACTACTCACATGTAAAAGACCAAAATAACTTCTTATGTTACTACTATATTTTCAAAACCACCAGTAAATTCTGTGACTGCGGTAAACCACCAATCGTCGCCACTAAACTTTGCTACGCTCAAAGTCCAACAGAAAATGCACGTTAATACGGCTGCGCTGGAATCGAACAGTCGTATCCGGGCCAAATGGCAGGAGGAGCTTGCATTATTCAATCGGTATAATCGTCGGCGCTCTGATGTAGAAGAGTTTGTCTCGGGATTCCACAACGGAGAGTCATGCAGGGTTATAGAAAGTTCGAGGGCGCCTTCAATCATTGCTTTAGGTTGCGCTTCAACCTAAGCCATGATATTGACTGGCTGCTTCGCTTCCCAATACCAGGCGATGTTATGTACCCAGTGGAGAAGATTGACCAGGAAGTTGCTGTCATGGAATTCATCAGAGAGAAGACTAGTATTCCGATCCCAAAAGTTATAGCTTCTGGCAGAGCAGAGGGACGCTTCGCGGGATTGGGATCTTTCATCATCATGGAATTCGTCGATGGAGAGCGTCTAGATGAGGCTCTCTATCAAAATGACGAGATTAAGCCAGGCATAGGCCAGCCTACCTTAGATTTCATTTACAAGCAGATGGCGCAAATCTATTTAGAGTTGTTTGAACACGATTTTGATCAGATAGGTGGGTTATCAATGCCATCAGGTGGTCGATCTTGGCACATTAGGGACGCACCATTGACGTTGAAGATGAACGAGGGACAGAGGCTAACGGGGATCCATCTTAATGGTTAGTTTATCCTTTCGTACCCTCCCTCCTTGGTTGCCGTGTTTAAACTAATACTTACTCCCTACAGATCATTGCGAACCTTACACAACTACTGAAGCGTACCTTGACAACCTTGTTGATCAGCATACACGCCTGCTATGTGAGAACCCGGAGTCTGTATCTGACGAGGAGGAATGCTATGAACAATACCGTTGCTTGCAAACTATCAAAATGCTCACGAAGCTATTTGTGGGCTCTGTGGACTGTAATGGCCCATTCAAGCTATTTCTCGATGACATACGGTTTGGAAACATACTTGTGGATCCTAAAACCTTCGAGATCAAGGCGCTCATAGACTGGGAATTCTGTTACACTGCGCCACGCGAGTTTCTCAATGCCCCTCCTCCTTGGTTGATACCAAACCCCGATCCCTGGGACTGGAAATCTGAGGAGAGGGAGGCGTACAAGGTTCAATTTCTGCACTTCACAAAGGTGTTGGAGGACGAGGAGTCAAAATCAGGCAAAGACCATAGCTTCTCTGCTCAGATGCGAAATCAACATGAGAATGGTACCTTTTGGTATCTCCAGGCTATGCGAGAGCCATTATGTTGTTTAGAATTGATGCAAAGCTGGTCTGCTGAGGTTGGCCAACCGTTGGACACACCAGTGGACATCACAAAAGTCGTTGAGAAGCGATTTCAAACTCAAACAGCCCTCAAAAACTAGCGGTATGCTTTATGACCGGGGGGTATTGTTGTAGATTACAAATAAAGATTATGGGGAATCAGAATTTGGCTTGTAGAAGGAGCCATTCAATGCCAAGGCTTCCTCTTTATCGTATCAGAGGGAGCGCATTGATAAGAATTTGACAATTCACGTGATATTTGAGCTTATCGCCGCCGCCCAGCCCGATCGCGGGGTGGATGACTGAGCAACGCGATTAATAAATTTGGGAGGGGAAACAGAGAACCCAAAACCCACAGCTCCCACATCGTCAACTCAACTCTGCACCTCTCTACTCCAGCAACTATTGTTTGGCATACTCGACTCTGCAAATTTATAATTGCCTCATTTTCGAACAAGGAGTAGGGATCCAGAGACTATTTTTCGGCGGTTGCCACTCTCCGTCTCCATGGCGCCTTCATTCGTTACCATCGATAACACTCCAGACTTCGATTTCATGCCTCAACCACAGCCCACCAAGAAGGCAGTCGACTACAGTACCCGCACGCTCCTTATTGCGCCTCCTTCCATCGCCAGCCATGAGGAAAAACTCCACGGCATTCTCGCCGTCCACGACCGCTCCGTCACCGACCTCCAAATGCTCGACCGCATCTCCGCGGGCCTCGCTAGACTGCCCCTCGGAACATACGACCTCATCATTATCCTCACCGACGTCGACGGAACGCGCATCGAGTCTGGAAAGTTGCTGAGCCGGGATGTATATAGTAGCCTCGTGCAATCGCTCAAGGCGGGCGGAAAACTACAGTCCCAGGACGGCACATTTGGACAGTCGACGACCAGTGGCGAATATACCGAAGCTATCCTTGCTGGGCTGGTGGCCAATAGCGCTGGGGGCATGATGAAGCCAGATTACAGTGCTAGCGAAGCAGTGCCGCTACGGTTCGGACGGAACAAGAAGAAGGACGCTGTGTCGGATGCCGGCCCTCCTGCATCGATTGTAACACTGAAGCGAAAGAGTGTGGAAATTACTCCTAGCCAAACCAAGTCAAATGGCGTGGGATTCGTAGACTTCAGTGACGACTTTGGAGAGGAGATCACAGGAGAGGATGAGGACGACGATGATCTAATCGACGAGGACACCCTGCTCACAGAGGAAGATCTAAACAGCATGGTCGTTATCCGTATGTTCCCACCCCCCATATTTCCCAGTACAGACGGCTAACATCCCATAGCACCGGAGTGTGTCCCACGAGTCGGCAAGCGCCGTCGCGCATGCAAGGACTGCACATGCGGCCTGGCAGAGAAGATCTCAGCCGAAGACGCGTCGAAGCGCACTTCCGCGGATGATAAGCTCAAGGCGCTCAAGCTCGATTCGTCGGACCTTGCGGAGGTTGACTTCACCGTGAAAGGCACGGTTGGGTCATGTGGAAGCTGCAGCCTTGGCGATGCTTTCAGATGTGACGGCTGCCCGTACATCGGAATGCCAGCCTTCAAGCCTGGTGAGGAGGTCAGATTGCTTAATAATGATGTCCAATTGTAAACGCTGGCGAAGCGAGGCGCATGGAGTTTGAGGTTATATGCCCACGGCTGGTATGGAAGCCTGGTTGGCTGGTTTCTGGGTAGATGGGTGGATACTTTTTACAGCTTGGTTTTGCATTGAAGTTATATGACCAAGCAAGTACGTTGCAGCAAATCGCTACTCGAAGACTTCATAGAAATAAGAGCGTTTTTGACCAATATCCCCGACATATTAGTAGCTCACGTATGCTGTGACATTTTGTAGGCCAATGATATTACGCCCCCCCACGCTACCGTTTGGGTTATAGATAGAGTAATATACCCTTTAGTTACACATGGGGCGTCAATGTCAGTATCGGAAAAGGGAGTAGCGTGAAGTATTTAAATTCGGCACCTTCTATACATGATATATGCCTTGGCCAAACAAAATGGTATCCAGGAACGCCCAGCAATGCATCCTACATGCGCTAGCTGCCAATATAAACTCATCCCCGCCATATCTACCACCCATCACCCCATCCATCATCATCACCTGCTTCCTTCGGCTTCGTATCAATAACCTTCTTCACCACAGGCTTCACCGGCGCCGCCGCGCTCACCTTCCTTGACCCAGCGCCCAACGCATTGGGCCTCGCACCTCCACTCCCTGGCTTCGCGAGTCCCTTCGGTAGTGGTTTCGAACCAGTCTTCTTCCCCGCCTGTGCTGCCAGCCAGCCAGCGAAGTCCGGCTCGCCGTCATCCTCGAACGGTCGCGCTGATACTGTAGGCTTGACAGGGGCCTTGGGTTGCTCATCCACAGCGTCCGTAAACGCCGTCTCATCGTCATCCATGTCGCCCCAGGCCTCAAAATCATCCTCGCCAGCATCGCCCGCATCCTGGAAGTAATCTGCAGCGTTGGAGGCAGAGGCGGAGGATGTGGAGGTGCGGGTTGAGGTTGGTGGAGGGGATGTAATGGCTTGACGGTGTAGGGCGGATGCTGAGGCGGAGGCGCGAACGGGGACGCTTACTGCTCTTGTCTCTAGTGTTGGAGGCGGGAGGGCGAGGGTGTTGGCGGATGAGGAAGAGGACTCGATGTCACCCGCTGCTGTGGAAATCTTGTTGGTGAATGAGGAAATGGCCCAGCCGGTCCACGACGCGGCTTCGCTGGGTTGAGGTGTGCCCATGCGAGGGGTAGTGGAGGTGGAGTTGGTGCGTCCGGCATCCGGAGCTGGTGGTGGGAGGACGCTGTCTGGCATCTGAGTCGCTGCTTTGCGGACCTGTCTGAGGTAGGTATCGACGCTCTTATTCGCCTGGTCTCGGACCAGCTTTTCTTTATCTAGTAATAAGGGGCACACAGAGGGTAAAATCTTTCCTGCTATATCCTCATCAGAGAAACAATCGGCAGTGGCCGTTAGTGCTTGTAACGCGGCGTTGCGAGCATGCACAAATGGATCTCGTAGAGATCGCGTGAAAGCCGCGATAAGAACTTTTGAGCGAGTCGACGTCCCGAGGGAGCGGGCAATCTTCCCAAGACAGATTGTCGTGTTGGTGCGGATACCAGGTTGCTCATCGTTAGAGGTACGAGCGAGCTGCTTGAGGAGATCTGAGTTGATGGTACGGTCAGATAATTTACTTATTATCGTGAGAACGGCTTTGACGGTTTGTTCGCGAATAAGGGGGGCTATATCGGTGAAACCAGTAACCTATTCTCAATTATCAGTACAATTATGATTCAAAATTCTCGTAAAACCATACCATTTGTGGGTAGATTTTGTCGTTAACAATTTTTTGGGGTAGGCGGTCGATCATAAGGGGTAGATTATCCAAGAGGCAGACTCGAATAGCTCGATCAGGACTCTGGAAAAGCCGCACAACGACTGGAGTTACTTTGGCGTCGAAATCCTCGTCTGATAGCTTCTGGGCGATTTTCATGACGACGCTGAAGACTTTCGGGCCACCTCCGCCAAATTCGACGGATTTTAACAGTTCAGGGAGAATTTTCATCTTGAAGTATTCTTCGGGGAAATCATCCGACAGTTGATCTAAATCGCTGTCGGGGGGTCAGTGAGAGCCTCAGATATTGGAGAGCTGGAAAGAAGTACCTCAAAAACTCCTCTCTCTCATTCTCGGATTTCATCCCAAGGCTATCAACTCCCTCAGTTAGTTTGATCAGAGGGGTATCCAAAAATCCTCCGTTCCTTCGGCCTTGTTCTAAGAAATGTGCGACACTAGATCTAGCCTTTGGGGTTGCATTGACGAGTCGTTTGTAGCTCGGTTGCATGTTCGAAGGAATGCCCTTTGTTTGGCCAACCTGGTCGGAGCCAAGGAAATCACCATTGAAAGTTTCAAATAACAATATACCAAAGTTGTATGCGTCGAGGGCCGTTGCTGGATTCCGTTTGATGGTTTCCCAGCCGGATTTGGCCAGCTCAGGGGGCATGTATCGGGCTGACTCGGGCACAAGACTTCCATATCTGTATATTACTGCTTCCTCATCTTTTAGACTGCTCAGCACCTCGAAACCACCCAGCTTCCATTCTCCACTTTCGCTGGTATATACGGACGCGGCTTTGAGGCTCCCGTGTATCGAGGAGGCATCGTCGTTGATGAACTTGACGGTCTGCGCTATACTAAAGAGTCCCCATTTTATAGTCTCCTCACTCATGCTCTTTCGCTTTATGTGCCATCGCAATGGTACCAAGCGCTCCGTGGCAACGTATATGTATGATTCGGTCTCAACTGTGTCAAGCACTTTTATGACGCCTGGGTGTCGAAGTGTGCGCAGTTTCTTAACAGCGTTTCTTGCCAGAGGTAGTCGGGACTTGTTTGCGGGCACATCAAAAGAGAAGATGCTGCAGTTCGAGCCGTCTTCCTGAAACTGCCGTCAGCATGTATTTCTCAAAGACCTGGAGCTGATTTACTCTTCGTGTACCATTATATAGGGTCCATATCGAGTGGTCCACGTCCACACGATCTCCAAAGCTGTATGGAAAGGGGGGGCCTCCAGAGATCGCCGAGGCGACAGCGGATTTTAAGAAATCCATTGACTACTCTCGCTGCTGTACGTTGTTTGCGCCCGACAATATTCTGTGTTCTGTGTCCTCTCCACATGGAATCCGCCTTATGTAGCCCCTCGCGGACCACTGCCACCACAAGCTAGTCCCATAACAGCAGCGGATAGTGGTGGCAGTATTTTGGTAGCGTCAACCTTAATTGTAATGTTTCACTCCATCACGCGCTGTGCTTCCCTTTGTAACGACGACCGTCTTCCTTTGGCGCAGAGCGCCCCAAAGGCCATCAATATTTTTTGGTTTGTTTTTTGTTCTTTGTTATAACAGCGTCTGATTTGGTTGTTTTATTTCATGCACAGCGATGTAGCGAAGGACCTAATATCACTGTCCCCAACGTCGAACGATCAACCAACAACCCGTTTGTCAAGAATGACCAACGTTTCCTAGCTGTCGGTCCTGGCAGCTTTATGACAGAACAAACTGTGCATGTTGATCATAGTCAGTCACTATCAGACTAAACATCGATGCCACTACAGACATTGGGATCACCAAAGCAGATGGTTATTGCCAGCCTTTACTGGCCCTGCAACTTGGCATAGCGGGGACGATAAACCACAGCATTATACGGTATGTGCAGCATTTTATCATATTATTCATCTTGCCATTAACCGCTGTTTGTGATGACCAACCTGGTAAAAGGTCAGACTGCAAAGAGTTCTTCTGGTTTTGGCTACCTTCATCATCAGGTGAACACAAGGCTGAGGATCCGTCGCAACATCGTATCTATGCTGGCTAGGCGAGTCCTTGGACAAAGGCAAGACTATGTTTCACAGAAGTTAGTGAATTCATAGTGAAGTTGGAGGATACATTAAAATGACTAATTTCAGGAGCTCTCTATCTGCAAACAAGTGATTTAGAGCCAAAGGCACGGTGTAAAGTGGGTGTTATCAAACGACGGTCGCCATTAGGCCAGCATAACTTTGTAGCGACGATCCGATGCTGTTGCCTCGGTGTTGAAAGGGATCAAAGCCGCTGAACTCGCAGAATGCTGACTATAATAACTGAAAAGACCTGAAATAGCACCTATTGCAATTGTTTTCCAACACTACCTGAGAGAATCACTGCTAATATTTATTCTAGTACCTCCTTAGGTAGCCGGGTCGGGTTTTCAAACTTTGTTGTATTGCCACATGCAACCTATCACGGATTGTAAGTTGCTTGTTGTTGACAGGGCCGCCTTTCCTTCTCACTGGTCAACCCCGTTATATTATTGGTATTTAATTCCAAATATTTGCTTCAGATTGAGCTCCCGACGCATATATCGGTATATGGATGATGTGGCATGCATCTGAGTTGTTGACTCGAAGTGACGGCCACCCAATCCAACCTCCCAACTGCCCAATCCCCTTGTCTATACGAACTCCTTCGGGTTCCCCTTACTAATTTAATCAGAAACTGGGCCTACTTCATCTGCACAGGAATCGACACCGCGACAAGAACACTAAAGCCTTGTAGACACCACCGGGCCATGGAAGGGAATAGCCACGCCAACCATACGCTTTCGAATGCCAGCCATCACGGTCGGGGAACCTGCCTCAGGTACTACCAACCAGGCGGCCGCCAGTCAACCAATCTGACGAAGGCTTCCTTGCAGGCCCCACCAATACCGTTGCATAGCTCAGGCTCCACGGATAGGATAGACAATGGTGGCTACCGCAAAACAATATTCAGCTAACTCTGACGACGAGCCACTATACGAGAATACGTGCATCGTTAGCACTTGTAATAAACCCATACTGCAGTGGGACAGTTCGGATGAAGTGTGCATCTCTTGCAAACAAGCCGCGAAGAATGCAACAACCAAGCTAAAAGCGAGAAGGTTGAAACCGAAAAAGGCCGAAACCGGCCTCTGGACGCCACAATCCGAAGCCAGCTCTAAGAATGGTTGCGGCGGTGATGCCTTGATACGTCAGAAATTTTCACCGCTGCCGCCCATGATGGATCCTAATGACAAAGGCAAGAAACGGAAACTCGGTGATACACACAGTGCCACAGATGAGACCAAAAACTGGCGAAGTCATAAGTCGCGAAAGGTTGGAGGGATTACTGAAGGAAATGTTGAGACGGATTTTGCAGACCAGAGGTCCAAAGCAGGGACGATAGGCGGCCAGGAATTACGTGTATCATCTGACCACGTGGGAAATGCGCCACAGCTACCAACCAGAGCCGAAAGCGTGGAGGATTCCACTGGTAAAGACGCCAGGAGAACGGGAATTGTGCCTCCGTTATCCATGATAACAAGATCGCGCAGCATTATCAATTCTGAGGCAGTCAAGTCAACTGGAACCAGTGCCCTGTCACCACCAGGCTCACCATTTCAGTCAATCTTTCCAGATATACAAATTCCGCATTCGAAACCAAGCTTTTCGGACGGCCGCATACCTCTTCCGAAGCCGATAAATGAGGTCCACAAGAGCGCTGGCAATCCTCCTTTGCCAGCTGCGGTTCTTCCTGTGCCAGCTGGCTCCCTTCCTTTGTCAGAGGGCTCTCCTGTACCGGAGGACTCTTTCCTTCTATCAAAGGACTCTCCTCTTCTATCAGACGACTCTCTTTCACTATTAGGGGGTTCTCTTCTATTAGAGAGCCCTCATTCTATGTCGGAGGGCTCTCCTATACCAGATGACCCCCTTTTTCTATCAGATGACACTCCTCTTGCACCAGAGCACTCCCAGCATGCTACAAACAACGTATCTACAGATAGTACGAACCAGGGTCCTGAGAACACGTACAAGAGCAGAGATTATCAGCTTACAAAACCTTCATCCATGCGGTGCAACGGATCAAATATGCCCTCCACGCCCCAGTCAACGTCTCCTACCGATACGGCTTTGAAGCGGCCAGCAAAAGCCCCGATGGTTCCTTCAGATGACCGAGACTTTACAGACAATGGGGATGTGCAATTTCAACCGTTCGTACCTTTCATAGGAGTGAGTCTCGATTCGATCGAACCCACCCTGAACCCGAATTCGGTACAGGCTAGGCGTTCCAAAAATATTCTTGGCACAGAGCCAGACTCACTTGGCTTCTATAATATGCTCTCAAAATACCGCGGTTCAGACGAGGAATTTATGGCTCAAACACTCTTTGACTTGCGTACTGAAGATGAATCATACATATCCATCCAAGCCAAGATCGCCGCAAGAGGAGGCAGAAAGAGGCAATTTGGCGAGGTATGTAGCAGACTCGACGTGGACTCGACGTGGAACAAACATCAAAATCAACCATGGAAGATCAACCCTGCTGGGCTGAACCGTGATGATTTGCCTCTACAAAAGATGTTTGGCGAATTCAAAGTGAATGATATGGTACCAACGGTGGTAGAAGGCGAGCTACATCTTACCCAACATGAAGAATACGAAGGGCCTCGACGGACGTGGCGTTATGGCGATGGTGGGACTGGGAAGGGGCAGGGCTACCCAGAGGCGCAAGCTGGGGCATGGGCACATTTGGCGAAACCAGCGATATGAGCGGGTGATCTAGAAAGACAGTCATTTACAGGACCTTGGAGATATTACTGCGATTGGTGGTACGAAGAGGGTTCATTTTAAAGGATTTCCAGGCGGTTGCGATATACCCTTCCCACGTTTAATATTTATTGTTAACCAATGAAAGCTTGCAAGGCAGAACAATGATTCCAGCGTGTCCTAACTTAATAATCCCTTGAAGAAGTAACCCTCGCCATGATTGCTCTGTATTATTATCCGTTCTGGATGACGATCGGTGTGGATCGTGACAATGGCGATTCAGAATTGAAGGCACCAATGTATACATCGAATGACAGACTCTTTCAACAACTATTTTTGGTGGAGTTTTATAGGAAGGAATTTTATTCTCAAGGCAAATTTACTGGATCAAAATTACATGCACATTCCAATATAGACCAACGGGCTTGTTATCGGCGAGAATGAAGTTTATTAGGCCATAATCTTAAGGTTTCTTCATCTTCTGCCTTGGCTGGTTTTCACTGGACTAGTTGAGCCCTGAAAGTGTTGACAGCTCTGCATACATCAAGTTACTGTCGCCCTTCTCTTTATTCTTCATCTTACAAGTCAATTACTAGCCCATCATCAGTCAAAGTTAGTAGTGGGGGTAGTTAGCAAGCGCAGCTTCCTTTTCAGCTGCTTCTTTCTCAAGTATAGCAGTCCTCCGCTTGGTAGCCTCAGTGATGATGTCGATTGACTTCTTTCGACGCTCTTTGCTTGAATAGGTCAGTTGGGGGTTGATGACCCTATCAACAACTTCTCTGTTGATCGAAGGGCGAGTCAGTGATCCCTTGCTTGGAGGGCTATCAGCCCAAATGGAATCATTCAAGCCCAAACGCACTGTGGCGCTGGAAATGGCTGAGACAACATCTAGTGGAGTGTAAGTATCAGATGCTTTTGGCTCGTCTGCACATTTTGAAGCTGCCAGCCCGCTCATTGCCTTGGTAGGAACGACGTTAGATGCGCTGCTGCCCGTGCCGCCACCATACTGAATGGTATTTCTGGGGATAAAATTGGCTTTGCTGGGGTCCAGATTGACTTTGCTGGAGACGGAATTGACTTTGCTGGGGACGTAATTGACTTTGCTGGGAACAGCATTGATCTTGCTGGGAGCAACATTTTCGTTGTTAGTCTTCGTAGGACTGGCCCATTTTGAGTCTGCCAATCCTCCGAGTACCTTTGTAACCTTTGGCTTTTGCAGCAACTCTTTGGTATCCTTGACAACAAACTGGCGGATTTCGTCAGGGAAAGCGCTCTTGTCCACTGTCAAAGCTCTGTGCCTGAGCTGCAATAGCTCGGAGGCATCATATTGTAAAAAAGATATTTCCGGCTTGTTCAGGTCTCCCGCCGCCACTTCACTACCGGAGATATTCTCAACGGGTTCTGAAACACCATGGGGCTCACCAATCACATCTTCTAAGTTGTCAGCTTGGTTGGTTTGCTTGAAAATCTCCTCGGGGTATGGCCCATCGCCTTTGGGGACATTTCGTGATACAACCTGCTTGGTTTGCTCGAGAACTTCCTCGGGATTAGGTTGATCGGCTTCGGAGATATTTCCTGGTACATCCTGCTGGCCTAGATCACTTGAAGTACGTGCATCTCGCCTAACTATCTCGGCAGCGGCGCCTTCAAGTATCAGGCGGATAGAATCATTTTCAAGACCCTTTCGGAACGAGGGGCCTTGGGTCTTCCAGTATTTGTTAATCGATTCTTTGGTCACAGGCGGCTCATCCGAAGCATACACAGATGACGAGATCCCCCTACCATCTGGGATCACACCACTGGCAAGAGATTTCATGAGAACTACCCTCTCTTGTTTCTCCTTGGCCATTCCTTTCCTTGTGACTTCTACGATCATGTTGAAGACCGCATTTGCATTCTCTTCCAGCGTCCACATATCTTGCATATAGCCTGAGGGTGCCTCCTCCACTACAACTTCGGTGGATGTGGACACCCAATCGTCATTATCTAAGGAGATTAGATCACAAAAGATAAGGTCCTCATCGTTGTCTCTGCTAGGGATGACCTCGACATTATCAACGACATTGTTCTTGGGCACATCCGGACTTGAATTAATGTGAGTGGCCTTGTTGGGCTTCGAGATCGCAGCGACTGGTCCGGTTGTTGGTTGTCCAGATGATGGTGGTTTAGCGACTGGAGGTTTGGTGACTGGTGGTTTGGTGGCTGGTGGTTTAGTGGCTGGCGGTTTAGTGGATAGTGGTTGTCTGGTGGTTGTTTGCCCAATGGCTGGTTGTTTAGTGGTTGGTTGTCCGGTAGTTTGTCCGGTAGTTGGTTGAGGTTGGGAATTCTCAACTCTTTTGGCAGTTGGGAAAAAGGAATCTGGGGTTGCCAAAGATAACAATGGGGATGAATTGCGTTGCATAGGCCTCTGTTGCGGGGGTCTCCTTGGCGTGGCTTTTTGTTGTTGCTTCGCGTGTCCAGAAGAAACACTCTTGGCTTGTGGAGTATTGTTCAAACTCTGAACAAGATGGCCATGGGTTACGCCGACACTGCCATAATTGCCGCCTCGTCCACCACCTCGTCCGCCACGGATAGCCGACGATGGATCTGAGTATCTGAGTAGGTTGGCAATTTCTTCAATGGGAGCCCTGTTTCTTTTGTTGCTGTATTCGAAGTTAGCAAGATAAAAATGTGGTTGTTAAAGTAAGGCTCACCTCTGTCCAGAAAGTCCTCCACCCCTTGAACTACCGCTAGTGTAGCTACCACCACTATGACCACCCCGGCCGCCTCTCGAATCGCTCCCGCCTCGGTTTGAAGATCCAGCAAGACTTGCTTGCATGCGGAGGCGATGTGATTGGCCGCTTCCCAAGTCATCCAATAAGAGAGCATCTTGATCAACATCATCGAACTTGAAAGCTGTTCCACGCTGTTACTTGCCAGATTTGATATGGGGCGTAAAAATCATCTCACATTGCCACTTGTTAATTTCGTTCCCATACTTGCTGGTAATCTTCTTGATCTCGTTTGTGGGGGGTTTCGACAGGGTGGCTCCGACAGCGTTATTGGCATTTCGTCTATCCTTTGGGTTGTCTTCCAAAGAAAGGTCGTTTATTCTGCCAATACCAAGTTCTTCCTAAATCCACAGAATATTAGTATATGTATGACAAACACAATATATCTGTATGTTGAACTTGGATAGGCACTTAACCATACCATCATTGCGTCCAAGATGGCCTGGGGTGGGTTATCGCCATATTGCGAGCCTCCAGGTGGCTCAAGTGAATTCCTCTCCATGATGTCGAGGTTTCCCTTGGGTCTACAGAATACTTCTAGGTCTTGTTTAACGCCCACACGGTGTGTAGTCGTTAAATCCCGTTCAGTTGTAAAGTTGTGAGTGATCCGTGTCTGGTGGTCCTGTATGTCAACGGATGCCTCTATCTTCAAGAGGGTGCTTGTAAATACACAGAAAACAAAAACATTGGAGACAAAAAAAAAGGCTGGGGTCATTTAACTGCTAGATTTCAAACAACAAAATGAGGTCCTAATAACCATAAGCGTCGTGGAGGCTACTTGCCATCTCGTTGATACTCATGGTTGGGAATCTGAGAAGTAAACACAGAATATGAGAATAGGCAAGAACAACAGCTCTATTGCCAAAGTTGATCTGGGTAAATGCATGCTCTGAAGTTACATAACAAGCAACTGGGAGCAGAGACAAATGAACTCTGACAAACATACCTTTGAGTTGAAAGTTCAGTGATTACACGTTGTGAATATGTTCTCCGTGAAGGTGGGTGAATTTGAATTTGTGGGAGCTTCAATAGAAGGAAGTAGGAAGGTACACCACGACAAGTACTTTGATTTCAGGTGGTCCGTGCACGAGGCAAGGCAACATTATGCAACCAATCAACGTCGCAACAAAGGCCCTGACCATAAAACCTTAAACGGGTGTCAGGATCGTCCCCTGCTGCCCCGGAAAAAGTTCTGAGGAACGCCGAGACCGCAGCGTTCAATCTGTTGCTTCGCCATTCAATCCTCCCACAGAATTCATATCACCACCATGACCTCTGGCCGGCTATTGCAGAGCAGCAGGTCTGCCCTGCGGGTAAGTCAAATATCTCCTCCATAAATTCTGGTAGAACTTTTGCCTAACCAATCAATCCCCAGGTGTCCTGTCCGTCACGATTGTCCCGTACCACCCAGTTCTCCCGCGGCTTTGCGTCTGTCAACAATGCGACCTCCCAGGAACCTGATGTTTCATCGCGGACACCACCATACCCTAAGCTTTTGAAGAGGCTGGCTGAGGTGCGCCGTGTGCTCGGGGCTGAGCGGGCCCTTACACTGTCGGAGAAGATCCTGTACTCCCATCTCGACAACCCGGAAGAGTCCCTCCTTACAGGAACCGACAATGGCCTAAATATCCGTGGCAATGCCAACCTTAAGTTGAAGCCTGACAGAGTCGCTATGCAAGATGCATCTGCCCAGATGGCACTTCTTCAATTCATGACGTGCAAACTGCCTTCCACTGCAGTTCCAGCCAGTATCCACTGCGACCATATGATTGTGGGCCAGAGGGGAGCGGATGTTGATCTGCCAGAGTCGATCAAAGGCAACAAGGAGGTCTTCGACTTTTTAGAGTCGGCATCGAAGAAGTACGGTATTGAGTTCTGGCCACCCGGAGCCGGTATCATCCACCAGACTGTGTTGGAAAACTATGCGGCCCCTGGCCTAATGATGCTCGGGACTGACAGCCACACTCCAAACGGTGGTGGACTTGGAGCAATCGCAATTGGTGTGGGTGGTGCCGATGCTGTGGACGCGCTTGTTGACGCGCCTTGGGAGTTGAAAGCACCAAAGGTTCTAGGCGTGCGCCTGGAAGGCCAACTCAGCGGCTGGGCTTCGCCAAAGGACGTCATCATGCACCTGGCTGGCAAACTTACTGTCAGGGGTGGAACTGGATTCATCATCGAATACCATGGCCCGGGCGTTGATACGTTAAGCTGCACAGGCATGGCTACGATCTGCAACATGGGTGCTGAGGTTGGAGCGACAACTTCCCTCTTCCCTTTCTCCCAGCGAATGGTGCCATATCTCCAATCGACGCACAGAGCTTCCATTGCCCGTCAAGCAAGGATGATCGCCTCGTTCCCACAGGCTCGCAACTTACTGTCGCCTGATGAGAATGCTAACTACGACCAAGTTATTACGATCAATCTTTCTGAACTGGAGCCATATGTGAACGGACCCTTCACGCCTGACCTCTCGACACCTATTTCGCAATTCGCTGCCACTTCCGATGCCAATGGATGGCCCAAGAAGGTCTCTGCAGGCCTCATTGGGTCGTGCACAAACTCTTCATATGAAGACATGACCCGCGCTGAAGATCTCGTCAAGCAGGCCGCTGCAGCTGGACTCACTCCCAGCGTTCCATTTTTCATAACTCCTGGATCTGAGCAGATTCGCGCCACTCTCGAGCGCGACTCCACCCTCGCTACGTTCGAAGAATCCGGGGGTATTGTTCTTGCCAATGCATGCGGACCATGTATCGGACAGTGGAAGCGTACCGCAACTGAGGAGGTTCCACTTCCGACGAAGGGCGAGCAAAATGCCATCTTCACCTCCTACAACCGAAACTTCCGCGGCCGCAATGATGGAAACCCAGATACCATGAACTTCCTCGCATCCCCTGAGATTGTCACCGCGATGGCTTACGGCGGGTCCACATCCTTCAACCCTCTTACCGACTCCATCACCACCCCCTCCGGCGCAGAATTCAAGTTCTCGGCTCCTTCTGGCTCCGAGCTCCCACAGTCGGGCTTCGAGGCCGGAAATGCCGACTTCCAGCCCATCACCGGTCCACCCAGCCCAGAGACCCCCGTCGTCGTATCCCCTAAATCCGATCGCCTTGCCCTACTCGAGCCCTTCGCACCCTTCCCAGAGGGCAACCTGAAGGGCCTCCGCGTCCTCTACAAGGTCACCGGCAAGTGCACCACCGACACGATCTCCGCGGCCGGCCCGTGGCTGAAATACAAGGGCCATCTCCCCAACATCTCCGCCAACACCCTCATCACCGCCGTCAACAAGGCGACCGGCGAGGTCAACGTGGCCTACGATGTCGATGGTTCCACCAGCGGTATCCCAGAGCTTGCTGAGAGGTGGAGGAGCCAGGGCGTTGAGTGGCTCGTCGTTGCTGAGAGCAACTACGGCGAGGGCTCGGCACGTGAGCACGCTGCCCTGCAGCCGCGCTACCTTGGTGGCCGTGTCATCCTCTCCAAGAGCTTCGCGCGCATCCACGAGACCAACCTGAAGAAGCAAGGTGTTGTGCCGTTGACGTTTGCGAACGAGGCAGACTACGATGCTATTGATGCGTGTGATGAGGTTGAGACCGTGGGGCTGTATGAGATGTTGAAGAATGGGGGTAAGGGTGAGGTAAGCCTGAAGGTTACCAAGCCCAGTGGGAAGGAGTTTGTGATTGAGACGAAGCATACCTTCAGCCCTGATCAGGCTGGTTTCGTTATCGCCGGCAGTGCGTTGAACCTTTTGGCTAAGGCTGCCGCCGAGAAGTCTGCTTAGAAGAATGGTTTATTTTGAAGTAAAAAAGGGGCATTAGAAGTGTTTTTGTTTGTTCTTGGAGTGTTATTTTCAAGTTCGGTGTCGATATCGAAGCTTGGGCAGTGCATATATGTAGATTATAGGATGTTGGCATAAAGTGGAATCATTTGTTCCGAAATATGAAAATAAGTTTAAAACAACAAATGTCTTGGGATATAACACGGTGGTTTAATTGAGGAAGAACCTGACGAAACAGCAGACAGGGCATTGTCAGGTGCCGAGACATTATAAATAATATGAACTTATTAGAGTTCCATAGCACATGAAGTAGTTTCAAGCCTTTCCAAGGTATTTGCTACCCCGTGTTTAATAGGGACCAGCAATTCCATCTCTGCCGTCTTGGCCCCTGATCTCCACCACCCTCGATCCATTTCGGAACTCAGCTTTACGACTTGATGAAAGCTGGCTTGAATGGCAAAATTTGAATCTACAGAGTTAGCAAACCCCTGGTTGCCTCAGGTGCTACATACCTTTTCAAAATCCCACACCTCTCCCTTGGCATAGACATCGTTCTTGAGCTCCACCATCACCTCTTCTTTCGTTGTTGCATGCGCGATGAAGCAGGATCCGTTGATTTTCAACGCCTCTCCATCTCTCGGCGGCTCATCGAGTGTAGCGCCTGTGGAATCTTTAGTATGGAAACTTAACCCGCAATTCGGGTAAAATAGGAAGCATTTGGTAGAAAACTGCTATGACCAGATGGCCAGACAACGAGTACGGGGGAACCGATTGACAAAGCTGAATTGAACTTACCCCCCACCTTCCAAAACCCCTCATCAACCTTCGGCGTTACATTCTTCAAGTGATCACTTTCCCCTATTAACCTCTCATAACTTCAAATCACGGGACAAGCACACACACCTCCTAACCGCCATCCTCGCCTCCAGCTTCCCTGGCTGATCAGGTACGATAACAAGCCAATGGCACTTTTGAGGGGCCGCAGCGGACGCCATAGCTCGTAACTGGTGAGTCTTTGATTTCGGCAACGAGGGTCTGAGGGGTGCAATTGCGAGACTAGGGAGCGTTTTGAGAGTTAGCTGAGGGAGACGGGCGGGTGGCATTGCTGGGGGTGGTGGGATATGAGAGGGAGAATGGGTAGCGGTTATCGGCGCCGACGTGGAGGGGCTTGGCGTTTGGTGGGGGTAAGGTGAGAGGCTGACAAAGCGTGGTGGGATTAAGGTTGATATTGACGATATTCTGTGCAACATATGCTATTGTTGGCTGTTGATCACTGTAACGTAGAAGGTCTCGAAACTGTTGATTAATTCTTTATTATTTGGTACGAGTGTAGGTACTATCATCTTGCTCATCCCCCCGAATTAAAGCACTTTTGAAGCCCATCGCACTTTGGTGCTCAGGTATACAGACCACCAATATGTACCCCTCTTGATTTCGACCGCGTCAGCCTTGTCAGCCTTGCCACCTCGGAAGGTGACACAAATCCAGCACAACGCACGATAATGCGATATAATCGATTCTTTACCTCTGGGCCACTACGGATGGGTGGAATATCCGTAGTTCTTTGAAGCCAATGAAATCTGTGTTGGAAGATGGTCAATATCCGTAAATAGCTTCCCGTATGTCATCGTGGGTGGCAAAAGGCGGTGAGACAATTGGTGTCATGGGGCTTCTGACATAACAATAGGTCGGTTTATCACAAGGGAGCACCGCATCTCAGGAAACTACCATCACATCTTCCTGTAATATGTCTTCTATTCTCGCTATAAAGATACGCCCATATGGGACGACTCCAGCGCTGGGCCTTCCTCCATGGTAACCCTTGCCCTCCACCATAGCGCCAACCTCGAAACCAGTGCATGTGATACTCCAATAGCAAACGGCGCCTACCACACTGTAGCCCACAACCGCGAAACGCCGACGACGATACTGAACGCCCGTGACCAAGTACTGGAAATCAATCACCGTACCTGAAAATGCAGAAAAATCCCCACTCGGTGCTCTCTCAAATGAATTCGTAACGTTAACGTCGTGAGATGCCTCAGCATCAAATTAATAAACACCACCCCGTAATCAAGTCGCAGCGCAAAAATGCATGCAAAGAGCCCAGTTGCTCCTCCCTATTCCCCTTCCCCCCGTATTGCAGGTATATAACCGAATTCCCCTCGTGCCTTGTCTACCTTAGTCTCTGGTGAGAAGTGAGCCGTGTGCCTGTTTGTTGGTTTACCAAGGGCCCACACGCACCGGAAGGTTGGTGCCATATGTGCCCGAGAAGAGTTGGTTCCGGATCGAATTCGGATCATTGCTTGAGTTCATATTCGAGTTCGAGGGTCCGCCCGCTCCGCCACAGTATAGGTTTGAGCCGAGTGCGTTGACAGCTGCCTGCATCTGCCCGCCACTCATGGCATTGTGTTTCTGAAGCTTCTGATCCCACTCTCCATTATGTAGTTGGATCCCTCCTCCGCGCTTGCTTGCTTCGCTTATGACCCGTGCCCAGGCTCGTGAGATCTCGTCGTATGCATTATCTTTGTGGTGGTTGTGGCTCGAGCTTTCCCAGTCGGGTAGTTGGTGAACTATGTTAGTGACGCTGTCGAGAAAGTCCAGGGATGTGGTGACTTGTGTTTCATTTGGTGGGAGGTAGTGGGGTACGAAATCGGTGATGGCATCAATCAGTTGGCCAAGTTGGACTCGAACGCGATTATATGCGTAGTCGTTTCCGGTATTGCCACCGAAAGGGAAGGCCTGTCGTAACCGCTCCTGGTACTGCTCTAGGACGCCCAAGGTAGATGCAACAGATGGGCGTGGTGCTGATGTAACGACTTCCTGTCCGATTTCAGGGTGGCGTTCACATATTGTTTGCAAGACGTTCCTCAGCGAGTCTGCATCGAGGGTTTCGAGGAGGCGAGGCAATGCGAGCGGTCGGCCTATGACCTCGTTGTTTCTGATCTTCTTCGATGGGCGAGCGATATTGCGGGATGATATTGCGGGAGACGAAAGAGGAGAGACAGACATGTCTTCATCAAGAGATCGAGGATCTAGGTCATCGTCGGCTTTTCGCTTGCGGGCCGACATTCTGGGAGAGAGGTGGGTGGCTATAAGTCGAGGACTGTCGTTAGCAACTGTTGCAATGTCGGAATGGGTTCAAAGAGTACGGATACATACGTGATATTGACGGCGATCGTCTCGGGGAGTTGTGGTGATGGGGAAAGAAAGTCGGATGTTGCTGCAGCAAAATGTTCATGATCGCTGCACCGATCGTAACTATTCCAGAAGCTTGGAGGGTATACCAGAGACCCCGACTATGGAACACGTAGGGGCCGAAGGCGTAAGTCAGAGAAGAACTATGAAGTCTCGTAGATGGAGGACAACGGTGTTGGTGGAGAGAGGTTTTGTTAGGTTGAAGTCTAAAGTCATTCAAGCTTGACAGTCGCCCGTTGCTAGCACTCGCTAGTTGTTGCTATTGAGGGAACCAACCTCAGGCTGTCCCTGCATGGACCACCCCAGCCCCTGAACCATTTCAACACAACGATGGACAGATGTCATCATTTATGGGAGTAAAAAAAACAATTATAGGGGCGTCGCTACGATAAAAAGGTAGCATTCAGATACATCGCACGAGTTAAAGGACATAATATTTTGCCGAAGAGCAGGGCCCAGAGCCAATTACAGCTACATTTCATGAGCAAAAGTATGTGAATTTGAGAATTACAGGGTTGCAACTATCGAGTATGCTTGGCAATACATATATAGGCTTGCTTCCAAACCTCCACCAGCCCTTTGATACAATCCCTACCCATCTAAATAGCCCTTGAACCAAAAAAAAAACGCACCCCCAGGGTGTCACATCTCATCCGCTTTCTTCAGACTCGGCAGCAATTCGCAATTCATACGCAATATCAAAGCATTCGGCTAGAAGTTCGTTGACACTGGCTTGGCCCTCTGGAATATCTCCGTTGATCATGAATCTACCATCAACCTTCATGTTATCAATAGAGTTTAACTAGATGCAGTCAGTAGATGATCGATAAGAAGCTGAAGTGGGTCAGTTTACCTTCATACTGTACGGATATAGCTCTCGAGGCGAGCTCACTCCTCCCATTTCCCTAACCTCAACCAAACATCGTCTAAGTGTTTGCAGTTGGTTGTATATAGGTTGTAGAGCTTCTGAGACCGGCTCCGAAGACACCATTAGATAATATATGTAACCATAACTCCTGCGGATCAGGTACAGTAATGTTCGCTGCACATATAATTCTGCTGGCTTTCCTTCGCCATCAAGGAAATTTCCTTCGACCCGTGCTTCGTCAATCCGATCTAGTTGACGTTGGTAGTCGTAGAGATCGGTTTCCCGCAATGACCATGCTTGGGTCAAAGAGAGTTTCTCCAGTTCGTTACGAATATTGACTAAGATGTCGTAGGTTGGCTTGAAGTTATCGGGTATCACGCCCTTATGATCCATAACAATGTCCGCCCATTCTAGAATTCGCGTGAGAAGTTCATTGACCTCGGCGTCTCCTGCTGGGATCTCGTTTGGTGTAATAACGAAATGCCCATCAACCTGTTGTGCCTTAATCTCCTCCAACTGTTCCTTAAACTTCTTTACTTCCGAGTTCGAGAACTTAGATTTTGTGTTGGCTAGCGAGATGCACCGGAGGATGGAGATGCATTTTTGGTGTATCTCAGCCAAACCCGGATCGAGGCGCTTGAGCCTCTCTTGAAGAGTGCTACATGCGTCTCGACAGAGCGACGTTCGGTTTGCGAGTAAAGTAACTAAGCGGTCAGAATGGACGCCCTCGGAGTTCTGAATTATATTATCGAGTGATCCAAGAGTTTGCGAAACATGGTCGAGGTCTTTCGCAGAGTAGAGCTTGGTTTCGGTGAGATGGTCTAGTAGTCTCTTGATGGTAGATGTCAAGGCGTATGCTGCTGGTGCCTCGTTGTTTTTCCCAATAGTCATAAAGAATAAGGATAAGAGCTGGAAGCAACCATCAAGTACACGGTCGACTAAGAAACATGGTCAGTACTGCCTTTAGTCCCATATGACGAAATGCAAAGCCAAATACCTCTGTTCTGTTCATGAGGCCGGTCTTCTCGGACGGCATTCAATTTTTGTACTTGTTCAACAACCCTGTCATATAGAGGCACAACTGTTGAAGACTTGATATATGTAGTTCGGTCCCTCTTCAATAGGTCCAAATCGGCTCGTATCAGCATTAATTCGTCGAGAATAGGCTGTTCTCTCGGGTCCGTCGGTATGTTCGGTACTGGAGTGTCAGCCATGCTGCTGGTGCATGGATGGCCGTGAGATCTGAGAGTAGTATCGGTATGTGAGTATGGGATTTGTAAATCAGATTAATTGACGAGCTAAAGTCGATTCAGTGTTGCAGCATGTCCGGAGTGACACTTCCTGATCACTGGAGGGTGGGGGTGAGCGGGGAATAGTCAAATATCGACGCTATATCGCAATCGGCCAAGCGCACAATGGTCCAAGCGCTCGGCTTTGTAGCCAATCAATGGGATTTCGTAGATGTGGGTCACTGATTAGGGCATTCGCCGCACAGATTTCAGATCTTGAAGCGAAACGCGCAGTAAAGATAAACCTGTCACTCGCATCAGTACATCGACAAAATAACATTCTGTCAGTGAGTGCCACGACCCATTCGGTTTCATCTCTGAGATATAATCTAATTCCAGCAGTCGCAGATCTTCACAATGTCGAACGCCGAGCTCGCAACCTCCTACGCCGCTTTGATCCTCGCCGATGATGGTGTCGATATCACTGTATGATCCCACCGACCCTGCTTGGACGCGAAATGAAGCGCAAAATGGGAAAAGAACAACCACTAACAGATTCTAAAGGCCGAGAAGCTACAAACTCTGATCACCTCCGCCAAGGTTCTCGATGTCGAGCCAATCTGGACTTCTCTGTTCGCCAAGGTGCGCACACCACAAAACTACACGTATAAGGGGGAGCAATGTGAACTGACATGATCGATTAGGCTCTTGAGGGAAAGGATGTTAAGGACCTGCTCCTGAACGTCGGTTCGGGCGGTGGAGCACCCGCAGCTGGCGGCGCTGCTGCCGGCGGTGCTGCCGCGGCAACTGAGGATGCCCCTGCTGAGGAGAAGGAAGAGGGTACGAGATCCCAAGTTATCATTCGTTTCCGAACTCAGCTAATGAATTTACAGAGAAGGAGGAGTCCGACGAGGATATGGGCTTCGGTCTTTTCGACTAAGCGATTTCCTGATGTCTCTGTCTGTACTTACCTTGCATGGCCACGGTTTTTTGTCCCACGGTGCCATATCTGGCTGGACGGGCGGCCTCTATAGAATGAGAACGCTTACATGACATATCGGTTCCAACTTCCACAAGTGATTTTCCTGAATGCACTGTGAAGACTTCGGCCTGCCAATTCGAAAGCTATGGACATTTATAGGGCGCAGCTATAACTCCTGGCACGGCTGTTCGGTTTGTAAATGAACCATTTTGCGATTGTGCTCCAGATCCTACAGCTTGGGAAAAGATAAGAGAACTGGTGATGGGGCTTTGTTGGAGTCGGATGGAATGCTTAAGTCCTGTTTCCTAGTTATGTCGCTACGGGCATGCCAAACCAAGAGATGCTAAACGGGCTCTGTCTACTACTCCATGTAATTGATTTTAAAACCTGACAAACTGAGCAAATTCGAAGCATCTGTGGTACGTTGGTAAACCCAGAGCGCCGTGTCTTACACATGCATGAACATATTTGAACCCCAATCCGTGGCAGCTTTTACAGCACTGAGCTGTACGTCAGTAGACTTTTGCTCAATGAGCTGGCTCTATTTCTTTTTGTTTTAGTGATCTCGGAGTCTACAATTCCAAAATTATGAGCCTAGAATTGGGCCAGAAGTTAGAGCAAGTGCTCTTGCTTCAGACATTATACGACTGACTAGGCATTATCACGTGATATTTAATACTACTTTGTATGTACCCCACACTTTACGCGGGAACGCGTCTACTTATGGTATAATCATGACCGCGTTATCAACCCTCACATCACATCCATCACCAACATATCACACCCAAGATGTTCTCCACACTCCCTCCTACTTCCCACCACGCGTTTCAGTCGTTACACTATGCACCAGTAACTCCATCACCACTTTCGTCCTCGCCTTTACGCGCATCACCCAATCGCGATGACATCTTCAGCATGGGAAGCCTAACGCCGCCGCAAACGAACCAGACGGAGCGATGTAGCGAGAGTGCATATTCTGCGCGACAGACAAAGAAGAACCCCTTGATTCACAGAAACGACAATGATAATGGGCGGGAAACACGACGGAAGCTGTTCTTACGGCGCGTGAGGCAGGACAGCGAAGACAAGAGATGGGAGAAGAGGGGTGGCGATGATGAGGTACGGACATCCTGAGAGGATATTTGTTTGGCAAATTGGAAACCTAACCTTGTTATTATAGATTATGCGGACTATCTGGATTGCGGAGCAGAGGCGAAGAGAAGAGAGGCGAGCAAGAGATGCTCAAGCCTGGGCAGGAATTGAAGAGGAAGAGGAGGACTTAGACGAGGCCCAAGAGATTGGAAAGGTCAATCCCACTCAAGATGAAGAAATGGTGGACGAGGTCGCACAGCAGGAAGACGCCGAGATGGAGGCTATGTTATCGATGCTTGACGCGGAGTCCTGGGATCCTCCTCCGAACCAAAGGAATCAGCATGATGACAATAATACGCCATACGGTAGCGACGACGACGAATATGACCAATTGTTCATGGAGATAGGCTTTGATGAAGCAGATGGTGGCCTATCATCACCTCCCGTTCAAAGTGGACGAGATGCAGACCAGGATATGATGGACATGAGCTAGAGCAGCACGTGTGTCCAGCTTATACATCGGCAGAGTTAAGCATATCGGTAATTGGCGTTCGGGGCATAGCATGGATTTGGGTTTGGGACAGTCGTGACAGGGTATCCACCGGGGAGTATATTCGCGTTTCTGTAAATTTCGAGTACTACTACAGGATAATAATCAAGACTGTACTATTATTTAACTGGATGATTCTCTTATTACATCATTGCTGAGGGCACCCTTCGTCTGGTGGTGCACCAAATGCTTCCTGTGCCGAAGCCATATCTCCTACTAGATCCGCCGGGGGCGAGCCAGCGGCTTGCATCTGTAGCTTGTCAGTGGGTTGTTAAAAAAGCCGAAATCTTGCCTCCACTTACCGACTGCATCCGCTCCACGATATATTCTCTGTCGGTCGGGCTTGCGTCTGTGTATGTCGGCTCTTCGAACTTCTTAACTATTTCCTCAACAACCCGCTGTTGCTCTTCGAAGCGCTTGAGGTCCTCCTTGCTAACAGTTGCCTTGTTCTTCTCCATCCAGGCAGGGTACTTGTCATGTAGCTCCTTCATGGGCTCGTAGAGAATATCCTTGTTTGTCAATTGCTCCATCATTCCGAGTAGCATCTTTGAGAAGTCTTCCTCGCCACCCTCGCCGTCGAGACCGCTAGATTGCATCTGCTTCATCAACTCGGCTAGAATGTCATCGGTGTCCTCTTCTTTCGCCGCTGCCGTTGCCTGTTCCCCTGAGGCCTGGATTTTCTCCATGGTCTTCTTAATAGTGTCTTGGAAAGATTCTTCCGCTGCTGAAGGTGCTGCAGCTTTCGCAGACTGCTGATAAGCTCCAGCTGTGTCAGGATGAGCCCCCAAATCACCAAGACCTTCTCCACCCTCCGCGGCAATCTTGCTCATCATCTCCTCGAACTGGGCTGCCATCTCTGGCTGGCAACAATTAGCGAAGCCATTGACAATCACATACTAGTCCTTACATTTGCATTCATGCCACCCAAAAGATTGGCCATATCAGCTTGTAAATGCTTCGCAAAGTCTTCCTCCGACATGCTATTAAGATCAGCCATCTCATCGGACGCGGCTTCAGCTGTAGGTTTCTCTGGTTTGGGGGCCTCGGTGGTTGCAGCTTTAGACTCGGTCTTAGTTGGGGAGAATTCATCCAGCATGTCTAGAGTAAGCATGTCAGTTACAAAAAGTCAAAACGTCTTCGGCTCGCAGGGTAGGCACCATCAAGGTCGTCCAGGTCGTCTTCTTCTGGATCTGGCGCATCCTCAAAAGATTCGGGCTCAACAGCCTTTGGCGCGGTAAATTCTTTGGCATCTTTCGTATTTTCTGCACTCGTATTTTGAACTATGGTTTCCACGGTATCTGGGGTTGCCTTGACGTCGCCGTCAATATCCCCCGCTTTTGTCGCCATGTTCAGAGCGTCGCCTGTGAAATGTCGGTTTACTTAGATGGTCTGCCTTGTGAGAGCGGGGTCCGATAAAAATGAATTCGTCAGATAGGATATTATTGCTGGCCTTGGCCTGCGGAATCGTTAAAGTGAACTATAAATGAGATGATGAGTGGCAAACGGTTATGAAACTACACATGAAGTTTCCAGAATCTGAAATTAAGACCGCGGCTGTTGATGCGCGGGGCTAACACCAAGGCTGCACGTACCCGTTTTACCTTTCGTGGGGCTGCGACCAATTTCCGCCGACTTCCCGTTGTCACTTCACATCTCCAAATCGCAATACTCTCGCCACAACTTCTCTGTCGTAATTGACAACTCTTGTCGCAACAACGTAAACTACATAAGGGCTGTACCCCTTCGACGTCCTCTACAGCCAAACTACAAGGCGCAGGCCCCATTTCAAAGCAAGCCTGGTGAAATCCTTAGAACAGGAACTTCTGTTCAGGTGAACGTCAGCCTTCAAGATGGCTTTGTGTCAGAATCGTCTCCAAGAAGAGAGGTATGGAATTTAGAGCAATGCTATTCACTATTAAAGCTAATATTTATCTTCAGAAAGCAGTGGCGACGTGACCATCCATTCGGTTTCTACGCAAAGCCCCAGCGCAATTCGCAAGGCCTACTCGACCTGAAGAACTGGGAATGCGGTATACCTGGGAAAGACAAGACTCTGTGGGAAGGCGGTCTATTCAAACTGAGCGTTATATTCCCGGATGGTGAGCGCCCTCGAATAGCCTCTTGTCAGTGATTATACTGACCTTTGCGTAGAATACCCAACGAAGCCACCAAAGTGTAAGACACAAGCACTTCCCTTGCGCAAGGCTGAGCTAACAAGACCAGGCAAATTCACTCCTCCGCTCTTTCACCCAAATGTGTACCCCTCGGGGACCGTGTGCTTGTCGATTTTGAACGAGGAGGAAGGGTGGAAGCCAGCCATCACAATCAAGCAGATCCTATTAGGTGTCCAAGATCTCCTCGACGATCCAAACCCCGAGTCGCCAGCTCAAGCGGATGCATACAACCTGTTCAAAAAGGATAAGGCGGCTTATGAGGCAAAGGTCAAGAGGATTGTTCGGGAGAACCCTGCGCCGTAGATGCACAAATTCAGGACACGACGTTAAGATTGGGTTTGGGCGTCAGGGCTGGTATTTTACCGAAGTTATTCCATGGGCGTTAAGGATTTGCAAATAAGACTGGATTGCTAGTTTAGGCGCGGGACAGCATGTCGTATTGTCGTGGAAGAGGAAAATGGCAGCATATCAAGCATAGTCATTCACGAGCCCTTATCTTTGGGGTTTGGCATGAGAGCAGGACCAGCGATTGTCGTGCGTGGCTTCGGAGAAACGGATGTCTCATTCGACAGTTTGTGGCGGGCGTCTTCGTTGCTGCAGCCGATCTGGGAGATAGCATATGGTACATAGTCAGTGAAACCAGATGTTATCTGGCCATAGTTGATAGGTAATTCATTGGTTGCCTTGTCGTCATAAATGCGACTCTTTCAGACATATTGGTTTTTTCTGTCAATGATATGACTGTACTTGTTGATGGAGGGGTCATAGTTTCGTTTCTTTTGCATAAGAAAGCACAGCAAAGATTTCACGAAGGAGTATAATATAAATCATAATAGACTGGCATCCTCGAGTATTCATCCTCGAGTATTATAATGTTATTGTATGGTGTAGAGTAACCTGGTAAGATGATCGTCTAGTTGGCACTCGTACATTATCGCTGACGGGGCCAAGGCCGGAAAAATCATTGAGCGAATGATCTGCAGATCTCTACGGAGTACTCGAGTGGTACTTCCGCTACCTCCACACGTGAATTACGGCACAGCCTAACAGCCAACCGCCGATTGTCGGCTGCATCCCGTTGGCGAGGTGTGACTGTTCTAAAAATTTATAGACTTATCTATAACTACCCCATCTTTTAACCCTTGGTATTTCTTGAAATTCTTGCTTCGTGGCATACCTCTGTTTTAGATCCTCATAACCTCACGGAAAACAAGAGACAATTCTTTCAAGATGTGTGGAATATTCGCTTGCCACCAGTAAGCCATTCAAAATATTTTATTCCCTCGTCACACAAATCATGGCGGGGCAATTTCCACCCCTCATTTTGTGAAGTTGCGGACAGACTTTACCTTGGTTGGCCACTGACTCCCCAAACAGACACCCGGATGTTGCCAAATTCAAGCCTACCGCGCTGCGGATGGCAAAGCAGTAAGTGGTTTTATATGAATCCCTTGAAAGGCAATGGCATGTTGACATTTCTCAGGATCCGTCATCGTGGACCAGATTGGAGTGAGTCACCAAACATTCGATAACAACAGATCAACAATTAACATAACATTCAAGGCGGAAACTACATTGGCGGAAACACGAGTAAGTCTAAAAGACGTTGGACTGTATTTGTAGATTGTTAACTGTTCCAAGTTCTTGCTCACGAGCGCCTAAGCATCGTCGGTGTCGGTAAGAAACACGAATTCAAACACCATCAACACTAGAAGCTTACAATCTACAGAGAGTGGAGCGCAACCTCTTACCAACGAAGATGATAGCATCGCCTTGGCCGTCAATGGCGAGATTTACAACCACAGGGTCGTTCGCAAGACCCTTAAGACCCCATACCATTTCAAGACACACTCCGATTGCGAAGTTATCATTCCTTTGGTTGGTTAACCGGAACCTTTTTGAGGTGAAGCCAAGCTAAATACCTGCTAGTACCTTGAACACGGTATCGATGCGCCGAAACACTTAGACGGCATGTTCTCTTTTGTTCTGTACGACAAGAAGGAAGACCGAATTATTGCAGCACGCGACCCCATCGGTATCACCAGCTTTTACCAGGGATGGTCCAGCGAGACACCAGGAGCGGTATACTTTGCGTCAGAGCTGAAGTGTCTGCACCCCGTATGCGACAAGATCATCTCATTCCCACCTGGACACATCTTTGACTCGAAGACTGGCAAGACGACCCGCTATTTCGATCCATCTTGGTATGACGAGAAGAGAGTTCCTACCACTCCATTGGACCTCAAGCTCCTTCGCGAAACATTTGAGAAGTCTGTCCGCAAGCGTCTCATGGCCGAAGTGCCATACGGTGTTCTGCTTTCTGGTGGCCTTGATTCCAGTTTGGTTGCAGCCATTGCCCAGCGTGAAACTCTGCGCCTGAAGAAGCAGGTCCAGGACCTCACAAGTGCCTCGCCAAAGGAGAATGTCGATGAGGATCACGGAGAGGGCCTTGTTGGCATTGACGACGATAACAACCTCAGCACTCTTACATACCTCCCCCAGCTCAACTCTTTCTCCATCGGTCTTCCAGGGTCCCCAGATACGATTGCGGCCAAGGAGGTTGCGAAGTTCTTGGGAACAAAGCATCATGATATGACGTTCACAATTGACGATGGCCTCAATGCCCTGTCCGATGTCATTTACCACCTCGAGTCATACGATGTTACCACCATTCGTGCCTCTACGCCCATGTTCTTGCTCGCAAGGAAAATCAAGGCAATGGGAGTTAAGATGGTCCTAAGTGGCGAAGGCAGTGACGAAATCTTCGGAGGGTACCTCTACTTCCACGCTGCTCCCGATAAGGAGTCTTTCCAGGCCGAGACTGTCCGCCGTGTTAAGAACCTCCACCTCTCGGATTGCTTGAGGGCCAACAAATCTACCTCTGCCTGGGGATTGGAGGCTCGCGTCCCATTTTTGGATAAGGAGTTCCTCGAGGTTTCGATGAACATTGATCCAAAGGAGAAGATGATTACCAAAGATCGTATCGAGAAGTACATCCTCAGAAAGGCGTTCGACACTCCCGAGGACCCATACCTGCCAGAGAAGATCCTCTACAGGCAAAAGGAGCAGTTCTCTGATGGTGTTGGCTACGGATGGATTGATGCTCTCAAGGATAACGCAGAGTTACACGTCACCGATGAGATGATGAAGAACCCCAAGCCAGAATGGGGCGCTGATATCCCAGATTCCAAGGAGGGATACTGGTACAGAATGATGTTCGACGAGCACTTCCCTCCATCGTGTGCTGAGACTGTCATGCGTTGGACACCGACGTGGTCGAAGCAGACCGACCCCAGCGGAAGGTTAGTGTTGCGATAATTTTTTACTGGGCTACTTACTAATTTGTTTACAGGGCTATTGAGACCCACGTTGCGAAGTACGAGGAGTAAGGGATGATCTTATCAGCAGCAATTTGATTTGTGTTTCCTAAAGATGATATCTTCGGCATCTCGTCATCTGGAATCTGCATGAACTTGGGTATGCGAGTATATTTTGAGTTAGGCGTTGCATTCTATAATAGATGGTTGCGGAACTCCTACAGTGGGCCAATCTGTTCCTCATAGCCACCGACCCTGTCGGGGACGAGGACTAGTGGTGAGCAACGATGTCCATACAGGTGGTTTGTCTCCTATGATTTTCCGTAAGGTCTGTATTGTGTGCAAGGTAAATAACCTGGGAAGAAAAACGTGGTAGGGAGGGATGATATCAAACTGAGCGACAGTAAGATCACATACAGGCACTATATATAGAAATAGATAGATTGTTTGCTATGGAACACTTGGCAGTTATGCAAGGAAGCCAGCTCAATCCATCACCTACCATATTTCACTTTTCCAGAAGAAATCCACGAAACGTTAAAAGTGACGAAACTTGCTGCTAACTATTTATGCCCAAGATTTATTTACTGGTGGTTAATTTACCCCTTGGAAATTGTGGGTGATTGTCGGGTCTTGTTTGCCAACCACTAAAAGGTCATCGAAGGCAAGGGTGTTGTTGTTGTACAACAAACGTATACCTGTAGGTACCCTATATGGTAATTAACTGTATTTCCAGCTATCGATCTTCTCTCTTTCTAACTTTCTCTGCGCACCTTCCAGGGCAACATAGCAACAAAGAAAGGAAATTCGCCAAAGAACCTATCATCTTTGTCGCGCCAATCTGAGACTCTCATATCTTTCTCAACTTCACTTATAACCACTACCTTTCTTCCCCACAACTGTCATGACATGACGAGCTCCAAGGTATAACCCACATGGAATCGTACAGTACGCCTAATATGGGATGTGCATCTTCTATCGAGCGGTCTGACGGCGATATACAGCCCCGCCGAGTACTTGAAGTCAACGAGCTCTTGAATACCTCGAGCCAGCCATCATTAGCAGCGAGGCCACCGCCTGGAATAAACAGCAGTCTCCAACCTGGACATCCAACCCTCGATACTGAAATACAAATACCAAGCCCAGGTTCTAACTCCCTCAATCAAAACGGTTCTCTCTTGCCAAATCAGGCTCCAATACCTGGGGTCCAGCACTGGCCCAGGCCATTCTTTCCTCAGCCCAACCAACAATATCAGGATCCTTGGGAAGCAAGAGGTTGTATGTTTAACCATATTCCTGTTGATTGTCCAATCTGACACACTCCGTCTCTAACTTATAGATCCAGCCGGAACCTTTTATAGAGTTGAGCATTTCTACAACCTTGATAATCGGCGACACGAGCTTGAGCAGGCACCAGAACTTCGAGAAACAACAGACTTAAGAGCCAGAATGTATACGGGAAAGAAGAAGACCACTATAACCAAAGCATGCAGTATTTGTCTTGACCAGTTCTCGGGGCAGGACTCGATTCAGAATAACTTTCCATACAGCTGTGAGAGGTTTTGCGGGCAGGTAATTTGCATCACCTGCTTGAAAGATTGGTTCATCGACTCTTGCAAAAATGAATCAAAGATGCCCCCACGCTGTTGTTGTACAGTGCCTCTTTCAGCTGTTTCACACTTATTGTCCAAAGATCAGGTAAGCTGCTTTGACTCCTTTGTTCCCAGCTCCTCACTAACTGATGATAGACCGATCTCTACAAATCAAAATTCGAAGAGTGGCGAACTCCAGACCGCTTTTATTGTCCTGTTCCAACATGCTCCACGTTCATTCCGCCCTGATTAATAAAGGAAGGGTCTCGACAAATTCAATTAAAGCAAACTTCACCAGAATATTTGACGCCACAGTCCCAGAATGAGAACTTCAATTCTGGAGAAAAGCAAATCCCATCACCACCTCCTGTCGATGGGCAATATTTCTCCAAGAAGGTCTTCGAAGTTAAATTTACATCTTCTGTCTCGCCCATTTCAACCGCCCTTTCTACAACCATGTGCCCAAAATGCTCCGTCTCAATCTGCACACGTTGTCGGCTACTCCAGCATCCAGACGCTCCTTGCCCTCAAACAGACCTCGACCCACTTCTCGCCACCCAGCTTGAGAAATGGAAAATCAAGCGCTGTCCAAAATTTCGTGCTGGCGTGAGGAGAATGTTCGGCTGCACTCACATTGAATGCCGCTGTGGAGCACACTTCTGTTTTTCCTGCCTCGAGCCTATGAAGAAGTGTGACGGACAATGCGAAGACGATGATTTTGACGACGACGATATGTCCGATGATGATATGGATATAGATTCAGAAGACATCGACGCCCAAATGGCCATGAATCGCACTGAATTGGACCTTGGGGTGGAGCCATACAACCCAACCGTCGACACTTGGAGCTGCACTCACAGCTTCAAACCCATTTACAAATTCGATGGTTACCTTTCAAATGGAAGGATACTGAACCCCCAAAATCAGAATGATACCTCGCTAGACTGCCAGGTCTGCTGGAAGGTGCTCTCACCGCACATGCCTCCAACCAACAACGGGAACCTGGGTTATAACGTTGAAGACCTAACATCCTCCGGTATATCCAATAAGCCAGGCTGGGCGCCTACGACTGTGTACGGCGAACCGGCGTGGATGTGTGTGGGCAAGCACTTGCTCTGCTATGGTTGTCCAAAAGATACGTGGATCGATGCCGAAACAAGCAAGTACCGTTGTGGGTGCAGCGCTTTTTGTCTGAAGTGCGCGAAAGTCGTTGAAGGAGAAAATATGCAGTTTGCCGAAGGGGGTGAGAATAAGGAGATCAACTTGGCGTACGATTGTGAGTGCGGGATGATTGTATGTGGGGCATGCAAAGTTAAACTGGAGGATGAGTTGAATGAGTCTTGATTGCTATAGAGTTGTCTGCACCTGCCGTCATTTTACGAACGGTGATAACAGCGATTTCACTTACCAAAGCGAATGTGGCTTATGTTTCCTTAGGCTTCGAAAAGATTTCAAAATGAGCGGCATACCTGGGGGTGGCTTTGGGGGATAGGAGCTGTTCCTGAGCTGGCTGGGTTTTGCAGAATAGTTATAGGTCAAGGCGAGCGATTTGATAGCTGCAGGTTTGAGGTTTGCACTGTACTATAAGCTAGATCCGATTCAAGAATGACTGATTCTAAACCCAAATTCTCCGTCAACTTTATTTTTTCATGATTTAAAAACGCTCCCCGGAAATCTTCCAATAAATGATACGCAGTAGAACCTCATTTAAATTCCTCTAAATAATAATATACCTCAACATAATATATCGAAATAAACACCCCTTTGCTATTATAATTAACGGTGTCTCTGTATAGTATACTACCGTAGTAAAGTTTAGGTTCTCGTTTCTAGTTCATTTTCAAGAGGCATTATAAATGACAAATAGTGGTAGTGAATATTTATTATTAAGAATAAAATTTACCTATACATATCTAATAACCCTTCGATATACCTCTTTGTATCAACTCCAATCCCTTGAGCTAGTTTAGCAGGCGAATTCGCATTCTCTTTAGCAAATGCGTTCGCTGATGTCTGGTCACTCGCCTTTCTGACAAGGAATATCTCTTTATCTCTAGCTACATCGGCTTTGTCGAGAACATGGCTTGCTTGATCTAGGGTGTTATTTGTATCTGACACTCGATCGGGGCCATGTTCACTGCTTGGCGATGGTGAGGATGTTGGAGTCGTATCACCATCAACAGGAGTGATAGACCCCTCAGACTTCTTTTGATTCTGTGCGGCTTCCGGGTCTGGAATCCTAGTCCAGACAACCCAGTATCCTCGACTAGTCTTGCACGTCTGCTCTATCTCGGAACCTTCATTCCGCGTAGCTGCAAAAGTATTGAGAATTTGCATGTGGGTATTCAGCGACTCAAGCCGAGACCATACGGGAAGGTTGCTCGATGGGAGTGAATGAGATGGAATATCTGGGATCGTGGAGCAGATTGTAAGCTTCTTTGGGTCCCACATAAGGTCATATATTGGAGTTTTCACATCTCCTCCTAATGTTGTGCTCAACTTTGGACGCGGGAGCTTGCGGTGTGTTGATGTAAACAGTGGCCGCTGCAAGGGCGCCAGTTGGTAATGGAGAAATCGGTAAACGCTCGAATCGGCGAGCGAGGCGGTCGCAACTTCAAAGAAAAGGGTGAAGAGGAAAGGTTTGTTGGCATAGACAACTACTCGCAAGTCTTTTCTGACTCGATTTTGAGTATCAGGTGTTGCCTCGCTGGATGCACTCAGGCGTGATGGGCTGCTATTATAGGCCCCTCCATTTGCGCCTGATAAGGTATCGTGTACTGGGTCTAGCCCAACGTTTATCGTTCGCAGAGAAATCCTTGGATTGCTTGTATCAGCTCCCACACTGTCAGAGCCCGAATTTTCAGGGTCATCAGCATCCACATCACCAATAAGTCCAACCAAATAATGACCCGTGGAATCGTTGGCAGGGTCAATCTCGGTCTGGTTATCCCCGCCCGCAGAGGTTACCTCTCCACTGGGCGGAGGAGTTACTGGCCCCGTACCACTTGACGTGCTGGCATCTCGTGGCGAAGGCGTACCTCCACCGAGTGACCAATGCGTCCCATATCCCAGTTTGAGATAGTCTACTAGTGTCCCACCTTTGGTGCTTTGGGCACTAGACGTACTTGGGGCTCGACTGGAACTTGAGTGGCTTCGGTTCTCCCTAAGTTCTGTTTCAACTGCGGGTTGGGGGTCCAATACTTCTAGGCTAGTCTTATTTTCTGGTTCATTAAGTATGGGAACCATCGCTTGTTTCGTTGGAAGATCACCATTCTGTCCATCGCCATTTATCATAACCGGACTTGTAGATATCGCTGATGAACGAGAGTCCGCCTTTCTGGCTTTTGATGGATGACCATGTGTAGAGTCACTACCTAGAGTTTTGCTTGATAGTCGCCCTTTTCGGTGTGGGCGTCGAGTCCGTGCTGGGTTGCCTTTGACACCGTAGGCACGTGGGCCCCAGCTGTAAACGTCTTCCATCCAGTGCGTCACATCTCTGAGTGATTTTCTCGACAATGCCCCGACCCCAAGGAAAATTGCACCATCATTTGGCCCAGGTTCCAATCCAGTTCCTAACCAAGGCTCGCTCGGCGCTAGTTGTGGCCGGGCTTTGTTTTGATCTGAGACCTTCGACATATCCGAATCGGCAGAGTCTGCACCGAAGCGTGAAACAACCAAGTCGACAAGGCCATCAATTCTCCCAACAAATCCCTCTAGTACTTCGCGCTCACCACTTCCTCTATCTTCCTCTCCAACGCCCATGCCAAGTTCACCTGACCCTGCAATTTTTATGCCATTGTAAACAGCTACGGTTGGATTACCGTGCAGCATGACATTCCATGTTGACAGAAACTGGTCCCAGTACCGTCCTAGTATGGAGGTAAATTTAGGCTTTTCGGTTGTAACAAATAAATCGCCGATTGACGAGGTATGATGCAGGAGGAATATGGCATGGGCTCGTAGCAAATCTTGAAGTAGTAGAATAGGCGGCTTTACATCTCGGGAGGAGTACTCGATATTTCCATCGTCTGCAGTTTTATCTTTCGGGCCTGTGGCCTTGGATGTCTTAGGATGGCGAGTCAAGTCTATTGACTATGAAGACAATTAGTATGTGTTATATTCCTTGTCCTATCGTAACTCACAGCCAAAATCCACCATCCCGCCTCTAGCTCATGCAATATGATCTTCGATTTCTCGGTTTCTATCGCATCAACAGACTCGCCTTGGGAAAATGCCTTTCCAAATTCGACCATGCCTTGGGCAAAGCCGATATGTCGTAGCCGCTCATTTTCCTCCTCTTTCGATCCCCCCGGGCTATCTTTCCCTGCCTTTCGCGTTGGTTTTCCTGTCCCGTCGTAGTAGTAAACGATCTGATCAAGTCGCGTCTCATCGGTTCGGCCCAGGGAGGGGTTATATATTGCAAGAAACCTCAGTTGAGCTGGAACAGCTTTTCCACGAACGTGGCTAGAGGCATGAGACATTGCACGCTCATCTGGTAGTAACACGCAAGGGCAAAAGTGAGCACGGAGAAATCAACACTGGTGTACAAAGCTCGCATTTCCCCATGCTGTTTGTGAGATTAACAATGTATTTGAGCCTTTGCCCAAACGGGATTTAATATTGTTCCATGGTTATGAAGTCAAGATAAGAGTATCGCCAGCTGTGCCGAAGTATAATAGCAAGAATGACGTCGGCTGATCATCCACTTTGAGGCCTAGCCGTACTTATATTAGCGCGAACGGCTCGTTCGGGTTTGTTTGCCGCGCGGCTATCGAAGTTACGCCAGGGGTAATGTGAACACAGCGCTTGCCGTAGCTTTCAAAGCCGCTCGCAACTGAGATTCGGTCAAACCGATGGCCACTTTCCATCTTTGCACGTGATTTTATGTTAAACTTAATCTAACGGTTTGGACTGGGGTGAAGAAGGCGAAGCACATATTGGAGTCGAGTTGTAGAACACTGTCTATGTAAGCTGGTTGTGTGCTATGTAGTTCGCTCAAATACTAATGCGAACATAGGACCGAGTCGGGCCTGTCTTGACGGCGCTCCAGAGTTCTGTAGCGACTACCCTGGCCTCAGTCAGCTGCAAAAAAGCCATTGCCATCAGTTTGTGAGCCCTAGCAGCCGTGCGTGCCATGGTTCCTCCCAGAAGACCCCTTTTGAGGGTGTCCACTCGGGCCATCGGATGTCTTTTCAGGGGCTGCACTCATGTCCCCCAGAGTACCTCGTACTCTTACTCCGCCAATCGCCGCTTATACAGTTCCCCGGCAACGAAGCCTCTTCGTATCCTCTTCTGTGGCTCTGATGATGTCAGCATCGCGTCTCTCCAGGCTCTTTGTGATGAACAAAAACGCGATCCTTCATCAATAGCATCCATCGACGTCCTGTGCCGACCTGGAAAGCCATATGGCCGAGGTCTCAGAAAAATCCGTGAAGTGCCATTAAAGGCCACCGCACAGAGTTTAGGCTTAAGAACCCATATGCGGGATACTTTCACGGGCTGGGAGCTCCCAAAAGTTGATGGTGAATCTATAAACCTCATAATAGCCGTCTCATTTGGCCTCTTTGTTCCACCACGGGTACTTAACAGTACTGAATATGACGGGTTAAATCTCCATCTATCTCTGCTCCCTGATCTACGTGGGCCATCCCCCGTTGATTATGCAATTTTGAACGGCTACAAACAAACAGGCGTAACTCTCCAAACCCTCTCGCCGGAAGATTTCGACCATGGGAAAATTCTACTTCAAGCGCCAATCTCTATACCAGACCCCAATAACATTACCCGTGGTGCGCTTCAGGACATTATGGTTCCTATTAGCGCAGATCTCCTCATCCGCGGGCTGCGAGAAAAAGTATACTTACCTCAAACGACGCCGGTAGAGCCCATCCTGCCCCGAAGTAAAATATTGGCACTTGCGCCGAAGATCAACACAGGGAATAAGCGCTTGCTTTCGAAGATGACGGCAGAAGAGATTGTGCGCAAAGAAAGGGCGCTTGGCAGGGTCTGGGTGGGCACTAAGCTTTCGGATGGCAGTAGGAAAAGAGTTATCTTGGAGGGACTAGAAACAGTTCCGATGCCAGCAGAAATGAGCGACTTTTATGCCACCCATGAAGATGAAATGGGAATCTTCAAGCCATTTACCATCCTAGAAGATGATGGCGAAAAAGAGGGGGCAACAATAGTTCCGATGATGAAGACCCCAGATGGTAACAGCATTATTATCGCTGCGAAAGGAGGAAGCGCATTGTTGATTCGTAATGCGACAATAGATGGCTCTAAAAAGAATACGGCAGCAGTTGCTTTGTATGGGAAAAGTTTGGAAGGGGATAGTGACGGGAGTTGGCTCAACGGAACGGGTGAGCTAATTTACTGGGATGCTGTCAGCAGCATCTGGGACATCCCTCACTAGGGATATTTTAAACTACAGGCGCATTCAAATATCCGTTGGCTTATAGCTTGGATCAAGTCCAGCGAGGGTTTCTCAGAGTCCAGGCAAGGCAAGAATCGAACAGCTTCAGATCAAATTTCATTCAATTGACCAGTAAGAGGATCATCGTCTCATAAGCAAATCAGCAATTCGTAAACCGGCATATTACCAGAGTACCCCCCGTATTCAACGCCCTGGTCGCAGCCGTAAACGCCACATGAGTGAGCAATAGACCATATCCACCCTTCCACAACTTGATAATGCAACGAACGCCCCAGTATAATGCGCCCTGAAGATTGAGGAAATCAGACCTATTGGCCGCCGTAAACAATAACTTAGCGAGCTTCACTGTAATCGTTCAGGGCAACGCAGACCGCACCACGGTGGTGTCCATTGTACTGGCGGATAATCTGCTCCGTCTGAAGCTCCCAGAGGCGAGCGTAATGGTCGCTACAGGCGGTAACCAAGTAGGCAGAGTCAGCGCTGAACGCGCAGTCCCAGACCCAGCGCTGGTGGCCGGTAAGCGTGCTCTCCAACTTGAATGGCACAGGGCTGGGCGGCTCGCTGCCAGGGGTAGGGATCATCTTGTCAAGATCCTTAACCTCCCATATCTTTGCGGTGTGGTCAGCGGAGCAGGTAGCAAGGTGCTTGACATCTGGAGAGAGCAGGACTCTAGTGATGTACTGGCCATGGGCCTTGAAGTGGGTGATGGGGACAAGAGTTGTCTTCTCGCGGTATTGCTCAAGATGCCACACAAAGATATTGCCCTAGAGCTGGTTAGACCTAATGAACCAAATAGGGGTGTACGTCGGCCGTGCTTCACTTACCGAATTGTTTCCTGCGCAAAGGGTTGAGCCATCGCTGGCAACAGTGACGCTCGATACTGATACGTCTTCCTCTGGAATCAATTGATGCGAGCAGCTGTTCTCTGCCAAGTCCCAGATTCTGACACTCCCACCATGATCACAGCTGATGATCTCGCCTTGGTTTGGGTGGATAACCACATCATTGACTGGAGAGTTGTGGTTGTAGCTGCGCTGAACGGTGCCGGTGCGAGTTTCCCAGATTTTCACGGTCCCATCCTCGGAGCTAGTAACCATCCATTTCCCCTCGCAGTGGAATGCAACGCCGGTGATGTTGTTGGTGTGGCCTTCAAATGTCAAGATAGGGTTTGGGTTCGTGGATTTGATATCGTAGAGCTTGACGCTGTGGTGGCCTGCGGCGGCAAGAAAGCGCTTGTCAGGAGAGATACAGAGGCGGTTGACCTGGGAGTCAGGATGCTGGATAGTACGAGAGCATATTCCGGAAAGAGCCTCCCAGAACCTGCAATTGAATATCAGATGTGCTCATGCTTTCGTCTGCCTTTATGTAGGAGATATTTACTAACCTAATCGTATGGTCATAGCCAGCTGTAGCCAAGATAATGCGATCGTCAGCTTTGTCCGCCATCTTTGTTCTGTCGTGGAGTGACGGATAGAAGCAGGAAAGTGCATTGGGGGCTTACCGGTGCACAAAATCACAGACATATTCAAGTCCTCTATATAGGTGTCCCAGGTTATGTCCACTATATTTGGCTTGTGTATATCTGCCCTATAGTAATATCCTTGTCAGCTCCATAACACTCGCTTTTATGTAACCCAGCGTTTTGGTATGAGAATTTATGGAGTGAGTGTTCATGTAGCTGCGCATCAGATAGTAGACCTCGATGGACGTCCAGGCCATCCAATAGATGTCTTGCCAAGAGTGAGCTCCTGGCTAGTGTCGGATCATCGGCTTGAAGATAATCCGACCTGTGACTTCTTGTTGACAACTGCCCGATAAGGGACGTTATCGCGATAAGCAAGTCGTTGCCTTGCGGCCTCGATACCTCGATGCCTCGACGTCAAACGTCAAGCACTAAGCGTCAACAACTCAAGACTTTGTTTATATTGTCCATTGTTCCTCGAGGTTCCTCGAGGTTCATCAGAATTGCTCTTTCAAGCCGAGCTATTTTGACTCCTGAACGTGACCAATACACACTCCTTTGGCCTTTCAAGAATACCAAAGTGAATGATGGGATAACTGGCTACCACTGGCTGCCAGGTCACAGCTGGTTTTGTATCCCGCACAACCAAGCCAAGTGTTGCAAGAAGAGAAGATGGAGGAAGATATTGCAGGCCATGGCTCCAAGCCACTGATCCAGAAGGCTCAGGAAGAAGGTATTTATGCTTCTTTGATGTCCACCACGAACATGATTGTCAGGAGATTGGATCAAGGGCTTACACTACCCCCAAAGATACACCTCGAGACTCTCACAGACAATGGAGAATCTCACAAGGAGTCTACCTCAAAGGAGCAGGCCACAAAGGATTCCACTTCGGAGGCCCGTGATCGCCATCTGAAAGATGATCTATCACAGGAGAATGCCGGCAACAACGGCTGTATGAATGAGACCCAACAAGAACATACCGGTAAAGTCTACGATCCATGTCAGCATATCCAGCCTATTTTACACCACCGGCAAGAGAATCTCACGGATGGGCCTTCAGGTTTCTCAGTTCTGGGGCAGAAGCAGCTAGGTTTCTGTTCATCTTCTCAAGCACCTGATCGTGCTTTGAAACTTGTGCCGGAACATCGTCTGGCTAGAACTCAATCAGCAGGCTGCCAAGGTAATATTGATGAAGAACGTGCTAATCAGCTCCAGCTGGCAAGGACCAATGAGAATATTCCTAGTGTTTGCCCCATGGGTGACAGAGCCATGCCAGGATCATCTAGGCCTTCTCAAGATACAGTGACTCGGACGCAAAGGTCAAAGGGCAGCGATGTTGGTCTTCTGTGTAGCAGGGAGTGCACCACTGCCATTGAACAGCCAGTTGTGACATCACAGCAAACAGATGACCTCCCATATAGAGGTATTAGAGGTAGGGGTCAGGAACTTACTTTATCCTTGGGATCCATGGTCAAGAAGAGGCTCTCAGGATCGGAGTTGAGCTGTGCTACTCTGAGAGGTGTTGTCAACAAGGGTGATGGAAAGGCAACTGGAAATGTGTCAGCCCCCGAGCAGCTGCAAGATGAGAAGTCACAAGATGAGAAGTTGCAATATGAGCAGCCGCAAGACAAGATTCATACCTCAGGTCAAGTGCCTGCGTCTATGGTTGAAGAAGGGACGAAGAGGGCAAGTGGTGTTTCTTGTGGAGTCGAATCACCAAAGGCTAAAGGTGTCGAGGCGCGCTTATACAGCCCTATTTACAAGTCACCCAAAGCAAATGCTTCTTCCCAGGTAAACACAACGATAGCAGCTACGATAAGGAACAGGCCAGCATCCAAACACATATCAGCAACACTTCAGCACAGATCTTTGTCCACTCTTTACTCCTCTCACCCACAATTGATTGCTTTGAGATCTTACATAGCGACCGCTCCTTTGCCGTCCCCTGGGGTGAGGAAGATTCAGCAGCTCATTCTCTCTGCAATAGACGGAGAGATCGAACTGGAGGGAAACCCCGGCCTTGACACACAGCTTGATGCTATATTTCACAGAATGGCAGCCGATGAGAAATTCCAAAATGGGGTAATTGGTTTCGGTATGTCAAAGCTAGGTAAAGTGCTGTCCCTTAGCATGATAGAGTCCTCACTAACTATGGCAGGACATTCCGTCACAGAAAATGACGCTGGCTTCTCAAACCAGAGCTTTGGTCTAGGGGCCAATACTACTGCTTCTAAGGCTCCTATTTCTATATTCAATATAAAGACCTGCACACTTGAAGAGCTCAAGGAAGAATATAACGCAATCAAGGCAATAGCCAAAAAAGATCATCAACTCCTATTGAATTCCGATTTCAAGTGCAACAGCCTGGAAAAGGATGCAAAGGCATTGAAACAGGAGTGTGACCACTGGAAAACTATCTCTTCGTCAGTCCCAGGCGCTAAAACGGCGGCAGACCAGAGTACTAAATGGATGTGCACCTCCTGTGGTCTCCTGAATGATTCCTGGGCAGATCTCACAGAGTGGGCTCCTGCGAAGGCACCAAGGGTTGCGAGACATGCTCCAGAGGAGGCTGGGATTCCTGAGAGTAGGTTCACCTGGGCACCAACTGAGTACTGCAAGTACTGTGGTCGCCATAAGTCCGGCGGCCGACCTCAGCAAAGTGCAAAGTCGCCAAGCAAGAGAAAGCTGGCCAATGTTGCTATGGGGCCCAGCATCGCAAACAACGGGGAGCAATCGGATGAGCAAATCAAACGTCATTGTTGCAAGAATATGATGTCTGAAATCAAAAGCGACGCTTCGGGACGTGCAGCCCCAACCACTCAAACCTATCAGGATCGATTTCTTGATTCGCCAGCCACAGCTCCTGATGCTCAATTGCCGCAGGTGCCACTTGCAAACCAAGATATGGCCAACATACAACAAGGCCACAGCAGTGGCGGCAATTATTCTGCAAATCATTTGCCCAACGTCAGTGGCATAGTTTCAGACCAACACTGTTTCCCAAGCATCAATGGCACAGTCCCCAACCAACAAATTTTTCCAAACGGCAATGACACAGTTGCAGGGCAGCAGTATTTTCCCACTGACAATGCCACAACTGGAGGGCAACAGTTCTTTCCCATTGGCAATGGTACAATTGGAGATCAACAGTACTTTCCAGCTGGCAACGGCGTGGTTAGAGATCAGCAGCATTCCCCCAATAGCAGTGGCACGATTACAAGCCAACAGAGTTCTCCTAGTGGCAGTGGCACGATTACATACCAACAGTCCCCCAGCATTACTGGAACAGACACAAGCCAAAACTATTTACCCAGCACCAATGGCTCGATCACCAACCAACAGTTCGTACCAAACTCGTTTGATATGTACACAGACCAATTTGCTGGTGAGGGGGAATTCTTCTCCGAATTCTTCGACTTTGACGCAGCCGGTGAAAGCCAAGACCGATTTCGAGCGACGGATTGGCGTGGTGGGATAGATTTATTAAACGCGGGCGTCGCTACGAGTGCAACATCAGCGACACCAAACACCTCGTCTCCGGATCAAACAACCCTCCCATTTCCATCCGCAACACCACCCAGCGGTGGTAACTCATACCAATCCCTGATTGGGTTCGATGATGATATAAACTCTATCTCTCCAGAAGACCTGAACCTCTTTCACAGCATTCAAAACGATCAGGCAGACCAAGCCACTGCCAAAACATCTGCTAAGCCACAAAGCAAAGCTCAGAGCAAGATTGCAAAGCCTGGTGTTAAATACGACATGCGCGGTAACCAGATTGGCCCATCTACCTTGCCAACAATCAGGAACCGCAAGCCGATGGCTCCTCGGACTGCTAAAGTGGGAGTTCTCACGTTCCCTACTAGCGCTGCACCGAAGAATGCTGCGTCTGAGACCACTCAACACCCCAATGGTGGCTGAGTGTGTGGGCGTGGGATATTGTGTATATTACTTGTACGACTACTACTCGCCTGTTCGACAAAGTTTCACGCGCGTTTTTATGCATTTTGCGGGGTTGTGTTTTGCTGAAATTATCCAAACATGGTGTGGAGGATGATGGCATGTGAGGGATGCGGATTGCTAGTGATGGAGGGTGTCTCTCTGTCTTTGTGATGGTTGAGTGCATGACACGGAGAGAGAATTACTGATGAGGAAGGACTTTTTACTATCTTTGTGGTGGATGGGTGCATGACGGGGAGTGGGAGTTACTGATGAAGAAGAACGGCGGCGAGATGTGTTTGTGGAGAAGAATTTCTCACCATCTTCATGGTGGCTGAGTGAATGCGAGGAATGATACTGATGGTCATATGAAAAGGACGCTCACTCCGACTATGGAGGTTGAGCAGAAGTGGTGGATACACGGACAAGGCGCTCACTCTGACTATGGAGCCCGAGCAGAAGTGGTGGAGATGGCGGATCACTGTTGAGATGGATGGGACAGCACATGAGCGTCTTTAGTGCAAAGAAAAACGTGTCATCGCTTCAGATACACCTTTATTTTTCTTGTCCCTGTAATGAGTAACATGTTTAGAGATACCCAAGCGTCATTTTACTATACTGAAAATGAAAACTGAAATTCAATGAACTGGTCTGACTCTTTTGTTGTGTTCTGGGCAATGTTATGTTTTCATGCCTATCTAAATTGGGTATTTCATGGCAAATGTTTTTGTTTCCTCCGCTGTGTATGTTACCCATGCCACAAATGCCCCTGGCCATCCACGAAGCATGCAAGCCACCAAAAACGCCACTAAACGCCACCAGATCCCTCCCTAGAAAAGTTTCACAACACAACATCTACGACAGTAACACAGAAACC
>JPKC01001825.1:0-48534 GCA_000750925.1 Pseudogymnoascus sp. VKM F-4518 (FW-2643) | reverse complement strand
CACCACCCCCGCCCCCATCCTCCTCCCCGAGCTATCCATCAACCCACAACACGTCGCGTTATACGTGACATTATTCCACTTCGCCGCGACCTCAAACACGCTCCCATTCCCCACATTATAATAATCCACATTCAGCACCGTCGGCGGCTTTCCCCACGTCTCATTGCACGTCTTCGCCGCCAACCCCAAACTCCCCAGCCCCTCTACCGCATTCGTCTCCCCTAGCAACGGCACCGTGGGGACTAACAACGTATTCCCCAGCAGCTCTAACTCGGTGTTGAGATTGTGATTCGCGATGTACATCCTGCTCTTCGCGGCGGCCGTGGACAGGTCCGGCGGCCGCTGGGCAGTGCAGGGAAAGGCGCGGTCGACGGGGTCGAAGGGCGTTTCCCATATGTACGTGAACTCGTCGAGGATGTAAGGTACGGTGTCTTGGTCGGTTTCGTAGTCCATGAAGATGACCACGCGCGAGGAGGTGATGATCATGCTGCTTAGCGTCGGCCAGTCGGAGAGAGCCATGTCTTTCTTGGGGAGCGTGTAGACGTAGGGGAGCAGCCCGGAGTCGGAGATCGCGGGGGTGTAGGTGGTTACAGGCAGGTAGGCGGCGTTGCCGATTAGGATGGTGATTACATCGTAGGGGTGCTTGGCGACCCATTCAGCGACTGTGGTGAGGTAGTCGGTCATGGTTCCCGCGTTGAGGATGTCGCAGGAGGAGTGGCACAGAAAGACGGTGCCGTTGACGACGTGGGCTTGGATCTGGAGCATGCGGATGCCGTCGTCGAGCTGGCTGACCACGCCGAAGGCTTGGTTGGCGGCGGCATTGCTGGCCTTGACGAAGGGGGAGTTGTGCGCGCAGACTTGGGTGATGTTGCTGTATTTGCGGGTGCAGAACTCGACGTGCAGGTTGCAGGGCGTTTTGTTGGTGGGTTGCGGACCGGCGGTGGTGGTGGTGCGGGTCTGGTTGAGGGTGTTGGTGGCCGCGCCGCCGGTGAGGGTCAGGATGTCGGGAGGGGTGGTGGAGGCTTTGCCAGACGAGGTTGTGCTGGTGGTTGAGCTGGAGTCATCGCTGCTGCTCTTGCTGCCTGATGATGATGATGAGCTTGTTGGCGTGGCTAGTGATGTTCCTGTCGCAGTATCGCCGCCCGCACCACCGCCCGCGCCGGTCAAAACAAGGACCCCGTCATCTGAAGTCTCCTGTGCTGATATTGGGTTGCTGTAAAGGCAGGCAAAGAATAAAATCTGAGATGCAAGCACTATGGGCTTGCTCCACAACATGATCGGGAAATGTTCATAGGAGGTGTCGGCCTCTTCGCCGTGACAATGAGCTTGTTCGAATTCGGCTCAACGCTCCAATGTCTTCAATGTAGTGTTCCCTCCGTGGCTACGAGCCGGCCAGTACTGATCTAGAATTCGTCGAAGTCTCTGTCAAAAGTGATGTGGCGAAAGCGGGAGGAGTTGGCTGCACGATATAGACGGAAGTGGAAAATAAATAGCAACACAAGAGAGTAGTATTGGGACAATTGGAACGAATGCAGGATATAGTGGCCGTCTTAGGCAATTTTACAAACAGTAAACAGTATATTTAAAAAGAAGGCGGGCAGAGACAGTGAGTGAATCTAGAATGTCTCAAAAGTTTGTGTTTGTCACAAGCTACCTAGCTTAGTAGGCACAGCATGTTTGTTTGGGTCTCAGGTCTCACAGGTGGGCTGAACCGACCCCTGGAATTCTGATGTCATTACCACCACTTAACTACCAATTAACTACCAATTAACTACCGATAGTGTGCGGTGCGGGTACTAAAGTCCTTGTAGTAACAGTCCTTACAGGATGCAGTGTACAGTACAACATCCACAATATGGACCACGGTATGGACCATAAATATGGAATATATGGAATATATGGAGTATATCAGGAAGGGATCTCGGTCCCAAGTTCAATAAAGTGCAGAACCAAAAACATAAGCCCAGCTGGTATTTGAATTAGCTACGGGACTTGGAAGTGGCTCCATCACACATCACACCATAACTCTGCCCTGCAGTACCTGACCATTTACTGTAAAACATTTGAATTTGAAGCTGCTTCGCCGTCCAAGCTTCTCATAATGCTCCGCCACCATTCCTTCCGTATTCACTCCACGCCGCATCACTCCAGTATATACGAGCTTACATACTGTCTTACACTTCACATTGGACCCTTTACCCTTCCACTGCCCCCCCAGCCGCGCGTTCAGCGTTCTTTCTCTACTGAGAATTGATCATCCCCAGCTTTGCTGTTCCTGTGGGTCCTCTACGCCCCTCTAACCAAGTACCCGTCCAGTCTAACTTTACTACCTTACTCGTACCCTCAAAAATTCCCAAAAAGAGTATGACATCAGTTTGCTCCCGGCCCACGTCCTACCCGTCTACTCTCCTGATAGGCAGGTAGCGCAGCAACTTTGCTGATCCTTTAAACTTTCTCTCTTTCCAACAAGAAAGATTTGTGGATTTCATTATCTCTTGTAAATCTATCAGCCGCCATCTCTTGGCTTGATACCCTTTCCCCTTCCCTCCTCATGTCCAGTGCTCGAGTCCCGAGATCCGGAGAAGCAACGCCCTTCTTTTTTTGCTTCAGGGTCGAGCCAGATCTCGCAGATACCCTTCAAAAACGTCTAGATGGCTATCAATCTCCCCAACTTCAGGGCCGTCAGGTTACGGCATAAGGATCCAAAGCCAGAAGACAATGGCGTACTCACAGACGATGCGTCGCCCCCGGCCACAAAAGCCCCATCGCTGAAAGACGGCAACAACTCAGATCAACTCAGCGGACCCCGCAAATGGCTCACCATTCTCGCATGCGTGCTTCTCTTCATAGCGTTTATCTTCCTGATACTGGTAGGTGCCCATCTTGGAGCCAGAGAGAGAACACTCAGCTAACAGCTTCCCAGGTTCTCACCGCGCAAACGAGTGTCAAACCGGTGTTGATGTCGACATGGTTCATCAAAATCAACCTATCCAACATTCTAGTCCGCTCCACGACCCCAGGTAGCGAATTCCCGCTGCTGAATTCGATTGCAAGATCCCTAGGGTTACATGATTTCTACCTCGTAGGATTATGGAACTACTGCGAGGGCTACACAGATGAGTGCGTTATCCCAACCCAAACCCATACCGAAACCACACACATTCTAACCATGACCACAGGGGCATAACCAACTGCAGCAAACCCACCAGCCTCTACTACTTCAACCCCGTCAAGATCCTCCTCTCCGAGCTCCTCGCCGGCGCCACCATCACCCTCCCCTCCGACATCCTCACCATCCTACGCCTCATCCAAATCGCCTCCAACATAATGTTCATCCTCTTCCTCCTCGGCATAATCTTCACCTTCCTCTCGCTCCTCCTCTCGCCTCTCTCCCTCCTCCGCTCTCCCCACTTCTCCCCGCGCCCGCGAAGCTGCTGGGTCGGCTGCGGACTAGGCCTCATCAGCTTCCTCGCCGCCTTCTGCACTATCGTCGCGGCCGTCGTGGGGACCGTCATGTTCACCATCATGCGCAATGTGCTCAGGAGCCAGCCGATGCTGAATATTGGCGCGGAGCTGGGAGTGCAGATGCTGGCGTTTATGTGGGTCGCGGCTGGCTCCGTGCTGTTCGCGTTTGTGATGCAGACGCGCTGCTGCTGTTGCTGTCGGAATGGGAGGAAGGAGAAGAAGAGGGCGAGGAGGAGGGAGAAGGAGATGAGTGGGGAGGCGGGGAGGAGTCCGGGGTTTATTGAGCATTTGAGGAGGAGAGGTAGGGTTAGTGAGGCTTGAGGTGTGGCCTGGATGAGATGAATAGATTTTTTAGAGTTTTGTAGAAGGGGGTTAGCCCGATATTTCTAACTACAAGAGGCAATATATATCCAACAATTGCTCCCCAAACTCTCCAATACAAATACATGCATTGTATATGTTCTCAGTACATTCACAAAGCTGCAGTACCCAGTAGGCAGTGCACGGCTGGACAAAAAGTTATTAAAGATACCAAATTTCCATTTGCCCCAGTCCACCAGACCACAGTCCCCTCATCAGAACCCCATCAAACGCCTCCCATGAATGCCAAAAAAAAATACCCCAGACACCGTATCCGTCCCAGCCAGATCATGTCCGTTCCCCCAGTACTCCCACACTCCCAATGATCATCCCTGGCCGCCGACTAAACACAGAAATATGAGATTAATACCATTCCCACACTCCCCCAGCACCCGCATCCTCTGTATACCCCCAACAACGCACGCTAATGATAATAAAATAAAACGCCCCAGAACAATGCCCAAACAGATGACGGCTAAAATACAACAATATCTCCCCCCCCCTCTCATCCATCCAAGATGGCAAATAAAAAATATGGCTAACGCAGTAGTGGTAAGTAAATGGCCAGATATGGCTCTCTCTCTTTTCGAGCACAACAACCCCCCTCCACCTATCCGCAGGGAGTTTTAAAAGGTTTAAAACACAACCTTCCCCCCGCCATACCTCACCATCCCATTCGTCGGACTAAACGTCCCCCCGCCCCCCGCGCCGCCGGGACCCTCCCCACTCCCCGCCCAACCGGTCATCGTCCCCGCGCGCGACGAGAAGGCACTGCTACCGCCCATACTGAGCAGCGCGTCGGCGCGCTCAAACACGTTCCCCTGGAACATGCCCGTGTTGTACCCTGCGCTCTGCGGCGCGCTCGGTACCGTTGCCTGCACTGCGGGTCCCAACGCCGCGCTCGCGGGCGTCATGGGCATGGCGACCTGTGGGGACTGGAGGGCATAGGAGGAGGCGGTGCTGGTTGAGTGGTGGTTGGTGTGGTTTGTGTGGTGCTGGCCGCTGGGACCCGAGCCGGAGCTGGGACCGGTGAGGAAGGACCAGGGGGAGGCTTGGATGAGTTGACTTGTTTCGCGGATGACCTTTTGGAGGGGGCGGAGGAGGGCGATGACGTCGGTCGAGATGAGGGAGGTGACGGATTTGACTTCTTTGACTTTGACGACCAGGTTGTAGTAGGAGCTCATGAAGGTGTTGCAGAGTTCCCAGAAGGCGCCTTGGGTTCTGATTCCGGGCTCTTTCAGCTTGATCAGGGAGAGGCGTGCTTTCAGGGTCTCGGCTGTTTCGAGGGCGAAGGAGCATTTGATGCTGAGGGCTTGCCAGTAGTGCTTCAGTTGGTCGTAGGTCCCTTGCTGCATGCTGTTCTTGTTCGACTGCACAAAATGAGCATTGACAGTGGGTAGCGTCCTGATGGCCATTTCTGATGACTGTTGTAAGCCCAAGAAAATCCTCTCAAATAGCCGGTCTTCTTCTGTGAAGTCGCCATTCATCCTTCCAGCAGAGGAGACAGAGGTGAACGATTCTCCCGATCGGGGGGTGGCAGATGTCATGGTTGCAGACCGACCAGATCCGTTCGTATAGGCGCCCCTGGAATCTGTCAGGACACGCAGATTGTTCGCTTGCTGGACTGTCGAGGCGCTCCTCATCCTCGAGATTGGATTGGGCCGCTCCCGTGTCGGTGTTGCGGACTTATCGCGCACCGTCGGTCTGATCGTGTTGATATTAGTGTCTTCTAATAAAGGCGGCAGCTGCTCAGTCGCCTTTTGTTTCGGTCCAATTAAACTTGTCCCTGCATTCCGAACTTCCACTAAACTCCCATATATATGGAGAAGAAGCATACGGATATACCGTGGGTCTCCATTATTTAGTAATGAATCGACGTTTCTTGATAATAATGTGCAGACATGGATGTACGCTGAGACGCATGTAATACACGCCCTGCGAACATTCGCATTTGAACGAGGACTGACTTCCTCGTCTTCCTCGGAATAGGTATCATATTCTTGGATGTCGTGATCGAGTTCTTCAACGTGTGTCGTTGCATTGAAGAAAACCCTTTCCAAACTTGTCCTTTTGTTTGAACCATCCCTGGTGAGTCCCATCAAACTTTGTATTAAAGGGTGAACCTGATCAAGAGCAAACAATATCCCTTTTGCACCCTCAATAACCGGATCTGGAGAGTTGGATTTGCGTTTCCGTTCAGGGAGGCTCGATAACCTCCTGACATATGTACTCCGTCCGTTTGTGCTGTCAGCAGGACTTGCTGGGCTTCTCGTGTTGCCATTTGTGCCGTTACTACCATTGCCGCTTTGCATCGCCGACCCATGGCTTAGACCACGTAAATGGCTATATCGATTTGTTTTCAACTCCTCGACTGTTGTGAGGTCGCTTGGTTTCTTGGAAACAACTCCCATGCGCCGCGACCTGTCAGCGCGCTCGGCACGATCGCGCTGCAATAAACTCTCACTATTACTTCGAACTCGTTCGTTACTATTGCCGATAGTTAACGGCATGATACCCGGTCTTCTCAACGCAGCATTCTGCTGTGACAATCCTCGGTAGTGAGAACGGGATGGTATTGGAGGTGCCCGCTGCAGTGCTGGAGATCGTGAATCCGGCACATCGCTGCCGTTAACTTTGATAGGGAATCGACCACTCGTAACTCGCTTCAACGGCCGTGGAGTTTCGGCGCCTTCACTAGACTCTTCGCCTCCCGATTCCGTTTCTGATCGATCCATAATAAGCTTCTGCTTGAAAAACCTCTTGATCTGCGACGTTACAGTAACATCATTTATCTCGCTTTCTTTTAAGGCGATGCCATTGGGTGGGCTACTGGCTTGAGCCTGCAGTATTTCCTTCGGTGGGAATCGTATAGGATTTCCATCCAGTTTCAAGCATTGAAGAGAGGTCATGTCTGCTAAACATAACGGCAGTTCTTCGATACGGTTTTTTTGCACCGAAAGAACCTTGAGTGCCGTGAGTTTCGCAAGTTCAGGTGGAAGGATGCGGAGTTTGTTGCGGCTTATATCCAGAATTTCCAGGGAAGATAGTTCACAGATCTAAAACCGTCAGCCTTCCGACCAGGAAATGTAGAATTCGGTGAAACTCACAGATAGAGGAAATTCTCGGATGGCATTATTTCGAACATTAAGGTATCGTAAGGACGTACACTCCGCAAACCGTGAAGGGAATGTGGAAATCTGATTATGTGAAAGCGCAAGTCTGTTACACACGGTTTGTCAGTGCCATGCAATCCTGGTTCTGCGTATTGAAGAAATACCTTTCTAGCTCCGACTTAATAATGTCCACAACTTCTTCCGGGAATCGTTGGATATTTTTGTGGCTCATATCAATTGTGATGCCAGGCTTCAGCTCGTTCGTTATCCCGGCCGTTCCCCCAGATTTTGTCTGGTTCTCCTCCAACGCATTTTGCATAGCTTCCTTTGCCAGCGCAACGACTTGAGCAGTAGATGTCGGGTTGGAGGTGAACATCGAGCCATCTGATGGCATTCGCTGTAGGCTGGGCATTCTCCGCATGGTATCGCTATTCGGAGGCGGCTGACGAGTGCTGGCCGGACCATCCGTGGCTCGTCCGGAAGACTGAGTGGCAGCTCCCAAAGGAGGTCCAGCGGGGCGCTCCATGATTATCTATGGATCTGCTCGCGCAGAATCACAATTGATGTTGGCCGTTTGAGGGGCTGGCGGTCAACGTTTCAACGTTCCTCCGAGAAGCGCGAATACAGACGCGCAATTGTGGACGAAGCGCCGTTGATTAATTATTGGCTTCGACCCCCGTCATGCGTAATATTCGATATTGTCTTTGCAGACATGCGGTAAATTTGGTGGTTCCTTCAGGTTATGTCGCCTCATTCTTGAATGTCCGTCCCCCTTTGTCGCTGCGTTCGACTGGCCATTGATATATAGGTCATGCTGGGTGAAGTGGCTATGTGGATGGTGCACCATCAAGTCGAGCGGCCAGACCTCCCGCCCTCGCTTACAGTCTGTCGGGTCGCCCATGCAGGTACCTAACGCGGCCGCAAGCCAAAAGGGGTTTCGAGCTCGAAAAACTCTCAGCCTCGTCAAAGATACGTCGTGATCCTTAACTGCTCTATATGCCCTCTTCAAGCCAACGTCTGCCAGCCTTACCTGCTTCACAATGAATTTTCTTTAAATATGACATTTCCTCCCACGACCGGAAGTATAATATAAGCTCTTGCATTGGACTTCCTCACTATTGTCTCATCCATGACTGCATAATCGTGAAACTCACTATTAGCCATAATATTCAGCCTACTCTGAAATTATTGAACTCTTGTTATAAACATATGCACCACATGAGCCTCTACTCCAACGCCAAATATCCCGGGTTCAGTCTATCAAGTGAGCACATTGTTGCCTTCGGAGAAACCAGCGTTGAATGTGAATCTGCAATCGCTACATATTGTACATGCCACTATCTATCTTTTTGTACAAACCCTTACTAGATTTAGTGATACACTGCTACCAGAACAAATGCCCGGATTATAACGGCGCTGGTGGTGCCTCAACAGTCTCCTCCATCAAGTCCTCAATGATGGCTTCCTCCGCTGGCGCTAATTCAGCGCCCGTATATTGAGCGCTTCGTTGTTGTTCAATAACCTCAACTTCCTTCTGTGCCCACTCCTTCCATGACTCGTATGTTTTATCCTCCAACTCCATACCAATCTCCAGCATCGATTTTCCGAAATATGCGCCAGTAGCGAGTGCTTCCTCTTTTGCGACTCTCCTCTCGACATCTTCCTGGTGGCGGATAGCATAGAACTCTTGCCGTGCCTGGTCGTAAGCTTTCGCAGACGTCATGTCCGGTTTGTTCTTGAGTAGCCACAATTGTCGTTGAATGACACTTAATTGATATGTTAGCAGTGCTACCATTTCTAAATCATAGGGCGATCACTAACCTTTCACCATTCAGCTCTCTAGCTGGTTGTTGTATTGTGCTCCAATCGCACTTTTGGCCATCCTTTCCGTCTTGTTCAAGAATAACTCTCGGTCGAGCAAGTTCCCAAGGATGGTCGCTATAAAAGTTTTCCCTGAGGCCATCTTCCTCGTACGTGATGTTCGTAGGCTTGTACATTTTGCTTGGCTTCTTCGTCCGAATCTTCCGTGGGAGCTCTGAGTGTTGTATGGGTTGTGTCCTTGTAAGGATCTCTCCTGGAGGCAGCGCTGAGACTGTTTTGAACCATGGCGGTATGGTTTGGAGTATGCCAGCGTCGGCTTCAAGTTTCCGGAGCTCTATAAGCCTCGAGGCCGCATGGTGGACACGAGCTGGGGAGAAGTTGTATCGCCCCATGTCTTATAGTATGACCGAAAACTCCACTATAGAGGCACAGTGGTTGCCTTTGGGCGATTGCTTCGAACTATTGACGAGTAATTGGTAGTTGAGGGTGCCGGGGACTTGGATTGATTTCTGACTCGGCAAGATCCGTGGCTGACCATTGTCGCGTACGAAATACTTTATTTCGCGGAGTAGCGCTAGCGCCAATCCTGGCATATCAGCCTTCCTGTCGCCGACAACGTTTAAAATTTCATTGTATACCATTCCTGCCATGGCATTGCTGCATTTCTGACTACAGAATATGCGACACCATGTTTGACGGTCCATGTCCTTCTTCGGAAAAGTTGACAAGTCGACAACCGGCTCTGTTGTCAAGAAGGTAGCAAAGCTACAGCTTCTTGCACCCTCCAAAACACCTGGGAAGTCTGACAGACCGCCTACTCGTGGGCGACAAAGCCCATACCGCCGTTCTCTCATACGCAACGCAGCTGGGTTTATTGGGCTAGAGCAGTGGTTCATAGGAGCATTGGTGGGCGCTGGCCAGTGTAAGGAACATGGATATTCGCGGCCACGACGTCCGCTACCTGAAAGTGTCAAGCACCTGCAATCATTTCAATCAAGAGGCAGCGGGCTTCACTCGACATTTATAACGCGCCGCCAGCAACATACATCAGCATGTGCCGTTGTCAGCGAAGGACAGATCGGCAAAGACAGACTTTTAGCTCTGGTCGACCATTACGATCTCCAGCCCGACCCATCTTCAGATGAAGTTCAAATGTACCAGCTAGCTCCAGGGCCAAATCTCACAGTCTCAGACAAATCAGAGGATGTTGAATGGCCGCCCCAAGAATACCAGTGGCCTGCGGACGGCGAATCTCAGGGGATTCTTACGCAACTGGGGGAAGTACTGAAGGACCGATATTATGATTCCGAGACAATATTTCAACTTTATCGGTCACTCCCATCGCCTAGAGTTCCATACCTCAGTGCAAAAATGCGGCATCGGTTGCTTCGGAATCTTGGGACTGTGCTGCGGAAGGATGAGCGTTCTATGATGCGATACTTATCCGTCATTGATGATATGAAGCTGAATGCTATCTCCCTTACCCGAGAAGAATGGAATACTGCGACGTCATTCGTGGCAAGCTACATGGATAAACCGACGACCATCGAAGTTGAAGCGAGTTTGAAAATGTTCAAGGAGATGGAGCATATTGCGGGTGTTGAAGCAAACTCGGCGACGTTCAATATTTTATTCGATGCAGCTACCAAGGCTGGCAAATTTCATCTTGCAGAAATGATATACCAAGAAATGAAGAACCGAGGGCTCCCCTATAACCGGTTCCATCACGTCAGCCTAATATACTTCCATGGACTCCGCGGAGACGGCGACAGTGTTCGAAGTGCGTACAAGGCACTTATTGACGCTGGAGAGATTGTCGACACAGTGGTAATGAATTGCGTTATTGCTTCTCTCATACGAGCCAGAGAGCCACAGGCAGCAATGCACGTATATGAACGTATGAAACGTTTACACGTCGAGAGCAGCGCGGAGCCACCCCCTCGAGATGCTCGAAAACGGAGGGAAATGGACCGGTCATTGGTTAAACTCGCAGATCGCGCACGGTTTAATCCTGAATTACTTGAGCGGTACAAGAAAACGTCGATTATCGCCCCTGACATACGAACATATCGACTCTTAATCAACCACCTCGCCGTTCATGGGGGACAACTTCACATGACTACCCGGATGCTTGACGATATGTCCTTGTTCAATGTGCCCATTCATGGCTCAATATTTCTGGCTCTATTCAATGGCTTTGCAAACCATGGGGGTGAATTGTATTCGCACTGGACAGATAAACGCCTCGAAAGCGTTTGGTCAGCCTTTATCAAAGCTCATCATGATGAGCGTAACGAAGATGTATATATAGGGAAGTGGACTGTGATTTGGGCATTGAAGGCATTTTCGAAATGCGCCGGCATCAAAAGGACGGAACAGGTCTGGGAAGAAATACACAGCGAATGGTCGGGTGAGAGCGAAGAGGTCGACTTTGCCAAAAAGGTCATGTCTTCTCTCGTGGATTCGAATTATGCAGGGCCGGGTTCATGAAGGTACTCGGAGCAGTTGAGCGGCACGTGCGTGTACATATATATATCTATTGAAATTGAGGAGCAAACACAAGGCTACCCTCGTAATTGTAAATATAAAGAGATAATATAGAGGCCCATATATTATAGTACCAGAGACACGGAACCAACCTCAATGCCAGTGTTGTGATTTGGATATATTGTGCAACTTCTTTGGTCTAGCTAATAGTCTAACCACCTGTTGCCTCTCTGTAGAAACTGATACTCCTGTTCGCCCCAGCCGTTGCAAACGCCTCGCTTTTTGCCGTCTTTGGCAACCACTTCACAGACCATAGGGCCTTTTCTGTTTCGCTATGGGTAGCCACGCTAGTCCTTGTGTCTACTGACCACACCTTGGCCTTTCCATCGAAGGCCCCGCTAAGAAGGTATTCGCCAGTATCACTCCAATCGACCGAGAAAACCCACGCTGCATGCCCGGTAAGATTGGCAACCTGCTCGCCATGCTGGACGTCATAAAGCGCAATGATCTTTGAATCTCCCGCAGCGGCGAGGCGTGAGCCAGCTGGAGAGAAAGCGACGGTACGGACAGGCTTTACAAGTCCTACAGCAAGGTTAGTTTCAATATAGTGCCACAGCGTAAAAGGATGACTAACCAGGCATCGAGTACATCATCCGGCCTGTGTCATTATCAAACACATAAACAGCGCCGTTCTCATGCCCACTCGCTGTGTACTTCCCATCCCGACTCATATCCACACACAGCCCAAAGCTCCCTTTCGTTTCGTATTCCCGGACCTTCTTCTCCATTTTCGGTGTAGATATATCCCACACATTTATCCTTCCATCTATCGTTGTAGAAGCGAGGAACCGTCCATCAGCACTCAAAGCCAGGGCCCAAACTTCGCCCGCCGTATTTCCATCATCTATGGCTGCTTGTAGTGACCATTGTTCAGAATCCGAATCTATTGTCCATATCTTGAGTTCGCCCCCAAATCCTGCAGAGGCGGCAACCGTGCCTGAGCGGGAGGTCGCGATGTGGTGGCAGCCAACAGGGTGTGCACCAGAGAGGCTTTGCACCAGAGGTATGTCAGGGCTGGCTGTGGAGTATATTTTGATTGTAGAGGATCCAGACGCAGAAAGAAGCTGTGTAGGTGTCACTGCGACTGCAAATATGTCGGTAGGGTGAGCTACGTGAGGTCAGCATTCGAACAGTATTCCATTCCATGGAAGCCCTGTGACCATACCGTCGTCAATCGTGTGGGTGGTCAGGTATTGTTTGGACTGTGAGGTCTTAGTTTACTGAAATCATACGCAAAGAGGCATAGAGGTCTCACCATTGTCACCTATCCGCGTCTTGGTACTCGCGCGCGGGCGGGCTGGTGTTTACAGAGGTTGAGGTTGGTTTTGGCGGGGTTTAAATTTGGCGACTGGATGACGTTGGAAGTGGTCGCGCGCCCGAGATATTTCTACCCCAGGCTCCGTCACCGTGAGTTTGCAAAGATTTATTTGATACGTATTGTAACATCTCAATCTCTATCTAGTGAGATCAATCTTTTGTTATATTTTATACAATATTGTCACATTGGCAACCGCATGTAGCCATTACCACCATACTTCGCTTTCCCATCGCCCTCGAATAACGCCAGTTGCAATGCCAGACCTCTTTACCAGAGATTTCAAATTTACAGCCTCCATATTATACAGTGCACTTATTCAGACTTGGTCGTCCCAGTCGTCCCAGATGCCTTCTTCATCGTCGCCTTGAACATGTCTTGGATTTCTGTGTAAAAAATATGATCAGTATTGTTCCACCTGCCGAAAATATAGGCATCTTTAAGCTTACCTTTGACGCAGTAAGGACACAGTAAATGCGCTCTCTTAACATGCCCGCATGCTGAGCACTTGTTGAGTTCCGTAACATCCTTCAACCCTTTGCCGGCCATGAACCGCGACCTCTTCTTCATATGGGACGTCTTCTTCTTTGGCACAGCTCGCAGAACTGACTCCCAAATATCACCAAGTAGCGAAGGAACATTGAGACGTATCGAGGCGGGAATGGCGAAAGCAATCGTAGGGAGAATCGGAGTTGAGATGTGCCTCGAGAAGAGAGTCGCAGAGCGCGAAGCGGCCGATGCTGCTGGGCCGGACAGACGAGGCAGTAAGAAAGAGAGGATCGACGATGTTGACTGTGCTGCCGCCATTTTGAATAGATTGGGGATTGATGTAGCGACAGTAGCTCATACAATGGGTGAATTGGTTGGTTTGTACATGAAGCTATATAAATTCGCGATGTGTCTCGGCGCATCACGCTTTTCGTGGAGCACGGACCATGCTATTTCTCGGGGTCGGAAAGGGCTAAGCCGGATGTGGCCTGGAAAGTTCCTGGCGAGAAAGGGGTTCATGGAACCCGCGACTGAATGGGAAATTTGGCGATTACCTCGCGGAGAGAGATACTTAACCTTACACTCCACAGACGACGACACAGTCACATTTCTCCCTCGTTTTCAACCCTCTCCAGTTAATTGAACCAAGGACACCTGAATAATATCCAACTTGTCGACTCCATCATGTCTGCCACTCAGGAGAGAAACGCAGCGCAGTCGGTGTTCCCACGGAGCCATGTTGGTTTCGACAGCATCACATCTCAGATCGAGCGCAAGCTCCTGAAGCGCGGTTTCCAGTTCAATGTTATCTGTGTTGGTATGTTATGGACAGATCTACAGATTAATTCAACTGTACTTCACGAGGCAATTGCTGATCACATTGTTAGGTCAAACCGGTCTCGGAAAGTCTACTCTCATCAACACCATCTTCGCGTCTCACCTCATCGATTCGAAGGGACGTCTCGCTCCAGATGAGCCAGTCCGCTCCACGACCGAGATCCAAACTGTGTCGCACATTATTGAGGAGAACGGCGTGCGACTCCGCCTGAACATTGTCGATACCCCGGGTTACGGCGACCAAGTAAACAACGATAGATGCTGGGACCCAATTGTCAAGTACATCAAGGATCAGCACTCGGCGTACCTCCGCAAGGAGCTCACTGCTCAAAGAGAGCGTTACATCCAAGATACCCGCATTCACTGCTGCCTCTTCTTCATCCAGCCTTCCGGCCACGCCCTGAAGCCAATCGATATCGTTGTGCTTAAGAAGCTCTCTGACGTTGTCAACGTTGTGCCAGTTATCGCCAAGTCTGACTCTTTAACACTTGAGGAGCGCAGCGCATTCAAGGAGAGAATCAAGGAGGAATTCGCCTTCCACAACTTGAAGATGTACCCATACGATAACGATGAGCTTGACGAGGAGGAGCGCGCCCTGAATGCGCAGATCAAGGTACGACATTTGTATACATTTCGTTCGAACCCTCATTAACTTTTTCTTAGGACATCATTCCATTCGCTGTTGTCGGCTCTGAGAAGTCCATCATCGTCGCGGGCAAGCAGGTTCGCGGTCGCCAAAACCGCTGGGGTATCATCAATGTCGAAGATGAGAACCACTGTGAATTTGTGTACCTTCGCAACTTCCTCACTCGCACTCACTTGCAAGACCTGATCGAGACGACGTCTCAGATCCACTACGAGACTTTCCGTGCCAAGCAACTTCTGGCCCTGAAGGAGAGCAGTGCTGCTGGACACGCCGGCAGCCGGCCAATCAGCCCTGCGGCGGATCGTGAGATGAGCAGGGGCTCCCAGAGGATGACTATGAACGGTTACTGAGTCGAGATTTAATATGTTGTTTATTACCCAAGGTTTTATGAAAGCGAGATGATATTTTGTCCAATCGCGAAGGCAAGGAGTCTCATTGAAAAGGGGCTGGGCAATGTCTAACCCATTGAGATGGGTCGACATTCACTGCGTTACTTGTTTTTCTTGCTGTATTAGCCAATTCTAATTCGAGAATGTTACAAGATGGAGTTGTTGCTACATCTTCTCCAATACCATGATAATCATAAGCGTGACTGAAACTCCCCATTCCGTAGTGATGAGCAGATGCCTGTATGCGCAATATCTAGTTCTTCAGAGAGTTAAATACTTCCAAGCCAAACCTTTTAAAAGTGGGATAACATTAAGCAGTTGACAGTGGAAGCATTTGAGAATTGTAGAATATTTCCCAAAGAGGAATAACCTGTTCCATCGTATCCCTGAAATAGAATAATCTCCTGAGACGTGCGGGTCCAACGCCAAGGTATTCGGGGACGCCAGGCACCTTGACCTTCAATTCCATCTTTCGACCTCACAACTGCGATTCAATCTCGACATTCATTCCTTATTTACTATTTAGAAGACTCGCTCTTCTACACTTTCTTTAAGAAGCCAATACTCTTTACTAGAGACTCCACTCATTTCCAATCGTCCAATTACTTCGCGCTTTGCTCTTTACAGATACCAAAATGCACGCCTCTTACTTCATCGTTGCCCTCGCGGCTTTCGCACGCGTCGCCCTTGCCACGCCTCCGGCTTGCTTGATTGCTGCTCTTGGGTATGATTCTGCAAAGCCCACCGAACTATTCGAGCCCAACTAATACAAAAAAGCGAGCAATCGAACCCAGCCGATATCCCAACTCTCTGCAAGTCCGGCCTCGACGCCTTCTACGGCAACATCACTGAGAAGTGCACTGGCGATAACAAAGCTGCGGCCGTGAAGATCTACTCCTCTACCTGCCTTGCCAGCGGTGTCACCATCAGTATGTTGCGTTGTTGTTTACTCTATACTACCAGAATCTAACGCTTTATAGCTCTCCCAACCTCAACCTCCACCTCCAAGTCGTCCTCCCCAACCGAGACTGGATCTAAGTCCGACTCTTCCTCTGATTCCAACTCCGACTCCGACTCTTCCTCTGCCTCTGCCTCCGGCACTGCACCCGCACAGAATGATGCCGCCACCACAACGTTCGTGTCCATGGTATAACCCTAATGGGATTCATAGCTAACAATTCACAGCGGAGGCACAGCATCGCCCACCGGAACCGGTGCCGGATCCAGCTTGAAGGCCGGCTCCAGCCTCGTCCTCGGATCAATCATTGTTCTTTCCGGCCTCGCCAGCCAGCTGCTATAAACATCCAGTCGAGAGCGGGTTTTCACGTGCCTGGGTCCGTTTTGTGCAGTGATCTTCATGTTACCGTAGCAAATGTGGTTTATTCTAGCGCCTCGCCCCACGCGTCATGTTGACATCAGGTGGACCCTGACCCTGAACATCATGGCGTGTCACCTGTCAGGGCATTACATATCACCGCGTTCCGCATTCAACCGCCATCTTCGCTATAGTACATGGGAAAGCTGGTTCAGCACACCAGGTTCATGAAAATGGATTCAGATACTTTACAGTGGCATTTGCAAGCTGATCTCAGCATACCAATAGACTTTTTTTTCCTTGTTGTTCTCTTGATTGTCTTTATACCATTAGGTTTGCATCTGTTCCGCATACAGAATAAAGGGAAATGTTAGAATAGACGTGTTGAAGTTGTATACCAAACAATAAGAAATTATGGTTTTGATTTGATTTTGAGTTTATCTGTGTATTACTTTGCAGTTGGTTCCAGCAAGCTGCTTATACCCTCCTCCCTGACTACCCTCTTATTCTCCTCCCACTGGATGAAGGCCATACCTTGGAGAAGGCTGTCCGCAAGGTCGTCAAGCTTGCCCATCTTTTCAATAGTGGCTACAGCATCTTTAGCCGGCCTTTTCCCCTTGACGCCTCCAGGTTTCTTGTCCCATTTGTCCAAATATGCCTTCACAAGCGTCTCTACACCTGGAGAGTCCACCCTAACTCTGTCGCCTATGGCCAGCCAGTTGCGAACCAGGTCTATCTTGGCCCCTTTATTAAGAGCTCTTGCAAGCTTAGCATTCCGTGTCTTCGTCTTCGCCACCGTGGTGAGACTAGATCCCCCTGTTTCCGCTTCCTCCAAAGCAGCAGTGGTAACTTCACCGTCTAACCAGAACGGTCCCACTTTTCCTGGAGCAATTGGAACGACAGTTCCACTCCAGGCACCTTCCTCTCGGAGGGTAAGTAGAATAGCATAAATCATGCTCTCCAGCATGTTAACCCTCACAGTCCACTCGAGAATCTTTGGGGAGCCCATGGATCGAAAGCGTTGGCGTTCAATGAGGATGTGGGTTGGATTATGGGGCAGGAGAGTCTTGCGGAGAAGCTTGAACGCAGCGGCAGAGAGGACTGGCGGCTCGAAAGACTCCTTCTCTACTTTTGAAGCCAGTTCGCCTTTGTCATTGTTCGGTACTGGCGCCGATGATACTGCAATGCGTTGCCATGCCACCAGATTGGGCAGAGACGAATCCGCTGGAACATCAAGGACGCAATAGGCCAGATTGCGAATTCCCATATCTATACTTAATATCCTCATCGGTTGTCTCGTCGCCTCCGATTTCCCTGCCAGTTTTGGCCCTGGCAAGAGAGGAATCTCATCTTGTAACCGCTGGCAGAGAGAGGCTTTCACGCCAGAAGTTGATACGCCGCATTTAAACGCGAGTTGTTTGAGTGCCGCCCCTTTGAGGGTAGAGAGGAGTTGGAGGGCCATCCATTATCCGGGGTTTGGTGGGATTTGGCGGGGTTTGAGGGTCCAGACGGGATATGAATTGAGTTGGGGTTCGCGACAACTGTACCAAGAATTTACTGGTATGGGACGCGACGAGGCTGATGAGGTAAGTCGGGATTTGCTTACTAAATCTACGAATGGATGCCAGCCTCGGCCTACATCCGTGTAATCAAATTAATTGGTAATCTCGTGGCAACATCAGCTTATGGTATAATCATTTCCTATTTCTTGTTTTTTCAAGTCTGCTGCATGCATTTATAAAAGCTGCAAACAATTGGGTGTTGTTTAACCAAGCTAGTCATCATCCGCAGGTCGAGGCCTAGCTTCATGTCAAATCAATTCTGCGGCCCCACGCTACCTTGACCCAGTCCCCGCGCCATCTAACGCCATCCCAAGTTATAAATCAACTACAGCACCCCGCCTCGTGGTGCGACCACCCATGAACGCCTTCACCATTCTTTCCCGCGCAGCTCCAATTCGGGCTTCCAGCTCTGCACAAACTATCTCTAGACTTGTTTCTGTCTCTCGACACTTTTCCAGCACAACCAGAAGCATGGCTCCAATCGTGAAGGAATGTGACTTTTTAGTCATTGGAGGGGGCAGTGGTGGACTGGCTTGCGCCCGGAGGGCCAGCGGCATGTATGGCGTGAAGACGATTGCCGTTGAGGCCAAAAGACTCGGCGGAACGTGTGTGAACGTTGGGTATGTCTCTGTTCTGTATATATTGCTCGAGAATCGTGCTGACCTCGTTGTAGATGCGTGCCCAAGAAAGTTACCTGGAACGCTGCCGCTATTGCAGAGACTATCCATGAAGCAAAGGCATACGGGTTCTCTGTGGAGGAAACAGCCCCGTTCAACTGGCCGGCTTTCAAAACGAAGCGCGATGCATATATCAAGAGACTCAACGGAATATACGCACGGAACTTGGACAACGATAAAGTCGAGCACATCCATGGCTATGCTACCGTAACTGGCAAGAACGAGGCATTCGTTAAACTAAACGATGGAACTGAAGCTACCATTCGCGCAAAGAAGATCCTACTCGCCGTCGGTGGCCACCCAATTATACCACAAGACGTCCCCGGCGCGGAGCACGGCACGGACAGTGACGGCTTCTTCGACATCGAGACCCAACCCAAGAAGGTCGCCTTGATAGGCGCTGGTTATATCGCTGTCGAGTTCGCCGGCATGTTTAATGCATTGGGAACGGAGACCCATTTATTCATCCGCCATGACAAGTTCCTCCGCTCTTTCGACCCCATGATCCAAGATGCGATTGTGGCCGAGTATGAGCGCCTTGGTATTAAGATTCACAAGCTTTCGAAACAAAACAAGATCGAGAAGGACGCTAAGACTGGCCAACTTTCGATTCACTACGAGGATTCACAGGGCGCGGGCGTGCTAGAGAATGTCGACTCGCTCATCTGGGCCATCGGCCGTGCCCCAGAAGTTAAGAGGCTTGGTCTGGAATCGGTGGATGTCAAGCAAGATGCCAAGGGCCAAATTATCACAGACGAGTATCAAAACACCAACGTCGACAACATCTACTCGATTGGTGATGTGGTCGGAAAGTGGGAGCTTACACCTGTCGCCATTGCTGCTGGGCGCAGGTTAGCAGACCGTCTCTTTGGTGGCCCTCAATTCGTCAACTCCAAGTTGAACTACGAGAACATCCCATCTGTTGTCTTCGCACACCCAGAGGTCGGGTCCATTGGGCTTACAGAGCCTGAGGCTATTGCCAAGTACGGCAAGGACGACATCAAGGTCTACAACACGAGCTTCACAGCAATGTACTACGCCATGATGGAGCCGGAGGATAAGGGCCCAACGAGGTACAAGCTTGTGTGCCAGGGACCTAATGAGAAGGTGGTGGGCCTGCATATTCTTGGCCTGGGATCTGGAGAGATGTTGCAGGGATTCGGAGTAGCGATCAAGATGGGTGCAACGAAGAAGGACTTCGATAGCGTCGTGGCTATCCACCCAACAAGTGCCGAGGAACTGGTCACCTTGAAATAGGTGCCTGACTTGTTATAATAATGTATAAATAGAATACATTATCCTCAGAACTCAAAGGTTGATCTTAACTGTGCGAAGGGTGCTTGGGCACAGCTTTCGGCCTTGGTTTATACCACCCTAATACCCTAATACCCATATCTTGATATTACGTGCTCATCCATCAGCGCTTGCCGCCCCAGGTCTAACCTGCCCTACAGAACGGCTATATAAACCACCACCCCCACCAAATTTGTTATCTTTATACTTGCGAGATATATGAAATAAAGCACCATGGCCCTCAAAGACCGCCTCAGTACTATCGTCCGACCACTCCAGCTCATCTGGTTATCCATTACATGTAATTCTCTCTTCTCATCCTCACCTATATCAAAATACTAATTCTCCAACAAAAGTCCACTACGCCGCTTTCAAAGAAGCACTTCGCAAAGATGGCCTCGCCTCACTTGCGCACCCCCAACGAATTCGAGATACCGCCGCAGCAAATCTCTTCATCACAACTTGTAACTTCCCCTTCCTGGCCCAACGCGCTACATACTAACTCTCGTACACAGCCGGTGGCTTTATTGCCTTCGAAGATACCACCTGTGTCCCCTCCCTTGTCCGCTCCGCTCATGGCAAGATCCTCGAATTGGGCCCCGGACCAGGCAACCAAATCCACCGCTACGATCCATCCCTCGTAGACTTCATATACGCAGTTGATCCCAACCCGCAGTATAGAGATGAGATTGCTGCGAAAGTCAGGAAAGTTGACCTCCAGGATAAGTACAAGTTTCTTGCGTGTGATGTTGAAGACAGCGAGATTTTGAGAAGCGAGGGGATTACAGAGGGGAGTTTGGACACTGTACTGAGTATTCAGGTGTTGTGTTCGGTGGGGGATGTGGAGAGTGTGATGAAGGAGGTGTGGAAGCTGTTAAAGCCGGGGGGCAGCTTTGTGTTTTGGGAGCACGTGACGAATAAAGATGCTGTCACAGCTGTTGCGCAAGGTACGTATTGGTTATTATATTAAAGGTGTGATTTGGAAGCTGTGGAGAGGGTCTAATATGTGAATAGCTTGTTTGAATCCTGCTTGGAGCGCACTCGTTGGGTGTTGTATAAATCGGGATATCAAGGCGGCTATCCTCGTAGCTGGGGAATGGGAGAACCCTGGGCAAATCGAGGTGGTCGATGATCCATATACTGTCTTGCCTAGGATTTCGGGTGTGCTCAGGAAGAAGGTTTGAGCTGTGATTGATAAATATGAATATTTTTGTCATATAATCAAGATAAAAATATTTATGGATTTATTCGAAATTATTCGAAATTATTTATAACGAACAAATCAAACGGTTAATTACATCGACGAATAGCGAGGATAGCCTTAGGGCCACAGCTAGAAAAATACAATAATGATTTTACTCAATTATAAGTCTTGCTTGATACTCATAAATTTGCTATCGTCAACAATCATACTCGTCATCCCAGCCATCATTGAAGGCGCCCATATCCCTCTGCGTGCTCACCCACTCCTCGCTCGCCAGCCCATCCCTCTTGGCTTTCTTCAATGCCTTGGAATCCTTATGCCAATCGCAAGCCCACTTGCAAACGGGTATTGCTGACTCTCCAAAATATCTGCAAATCAACTGATGCCGGCACATATTCGTGTCTTCGCAATACTCAGCCAGATACTGCAAGCTCTTCATCCTTGCCTCGTAGTTCTGTTTATTCTTGTTGTTCCTGTCTTTTGCATGATCCCGGGCAATGTTGTTGATGGCCCGGTCCCGGTCTTCGCGACTATAATACATGATACACGCACTTGCTTTCCCATCACGACCAGCTCGGCCGGCTTCCTGGTAGTACCCTTCGAACGACTTGGGCAGCTGCCAATGCACGACGAAGCGAACATTCTCTTTGTCGATTCCCATTCCAAATGCTGTCGTGGCCACTATCACATCGTATCCAGGTTCATTGTTAACCCACTTGGTGAGCGTCTCATTCCGCTCTTGTGTGCTCAGCCCAGCGTGGTATGGCCGAGCCCCTATATCGTGGGAGCGGAGGCGAGCTGCAATGCTCTCGCACTCGCTCCGCATGAGGGCGTAGATAATTCCGGGCACGTTGTCTATTCGTTCACCGCGTGCCTGGAGTTCCGCGCTCCGCTCCTTGTTTTCTCGTCTTCGCACATAGACTTTCTCTAGCCAACGGAGGAAATCATCAAATTGGTCATCCTCGTCGGTTTTAAATCTGACCTCGTAATGCAGATTCTCTCGGCTCGTTGTCATAGTAAATATCTTCATACGTTCCTCTTTCAACCCTAGAATCCGAATGACATCCTGGCGCACACTGCTCGTTGCCGTAGCCGTTAGGCACATGACGGGGACATCTGGAAAGCTCTCCCTGAACCATCGTAGTTCCTTGAACGCAGGACGAAAGTCGTGGCCCCATTCAGATATGCAATGGGCCTCGTCCACGGCGATACGGGCTAGCTCTTTCTGCTCGTAGACCAGGGTGAGGTGGCGCCGGATGTAATCCAAGGCACATGACTCCGGGGTGATGTACAGAAGACGAGTGAGGGGATGCCCAGTTGCAAGATCTCTGAGTATATGCTGCTTCTCCGATTGCTTGGTGGTACTATTTATAGCTGCTGCATTTACTCCGGCCGCAGTCAGAGCCTCGACTTGGTTGCTCTGTGGGACGTCAGAAATTGAGGCTGAATGGCTTTTCAGTTACTTACCATGAGAGACAATAACGGAGAAATGACGATAGTTACTATATGGATTAGAAAGAAACCTGTCATATTATACCCTGCTGAACTCACTGCCATGATCGATTACTGCGGGTAACTGATAGCACAGGCTCTTGCCAAACGAAGTGGCTGCCTGCAGAAAGATGTCTTTGCCATCAAGGGCCTCGATCACTACATCTCGCTGGATGGGTCTTTTCGAATCAGTATTTATGTAATTCTGGATATATGACAGGGATAGTAATGGCATACCTGAAAGCAGTCTTGCCAAACACGCGTCGGAGTGTGAAGTCAACATCAACACATGAATTGGATCGTGACAGAGGCATTTTCCTGCGCCTTTATCGGAATCTTAGCCAAGGCATGTCGAATACCCGAGAAACATTCAAGTATAAATTTAAAAATCCTCAAACGCAGAGTCTGCGAAGTTTCTTGGAGTGTGCAACCAAAGAAAAAGTCGAGGTGGTAAGCGCGACGCGACGCCGAGGTAGAGAGTATAAAAATCGCATGTCGCGGGAAGAAGAGAATAATAAAGCTCCCAATACAAAAGTTGTTATACAATTTGTCATAATACAGATTTCTATTGGGATGCCGAATATTACACGGCAAGATTCTCGATATGTCTATTTATTGTCTACCAAGCACCGGGTTACTGGCATTTAACCTAGTCCCCCATTTCTATGTACAGGTTCGCCCCCAGATATGTATCCCACATCACTGCTTTCCAAAAACGAACTCATTTAACTCCTCAAATGCCCTCTGTTTATCATCATTCACGATGATCTTGTCGTGGACCCCCTCAACGTTCGAGTACTCCAACTCGGCCTTGGCTTGTTGTAGGCGCTTCTGGATGCTCTCCTCCTTCTCTGTGCCTCTGCCTCTTAATCTGGACTCGAGGGCCTCGAAGTTTGGCGGTGCGATAAACACGTATCTGGCATCGAGGGTTGTGTTCTTGATCTGCTTGACGCCCTGGATATAATAGTTAGTTAAAGCCGCATTCCAACCCCCGCGCCTGTTCCAAAAGCAGAGCATAACGTACCTCCATCTCAATATCCAAAATGACCACCTTTCCCTCCTTGGTCAACCTCTCAATCATCTCTCTGCTCGTTCCATATCTGTTTCCACCGAACTTCGCATGTTCCACGAACCCCTCCTTCGAAATCAGATCCTCAAAGTCCTCCATCTTCACAAAATAGTAGTCCACTGCGTGCGCCTCTCCAGGCCTTGCACTGCGGGTTGTGTGTGATATGCTCGTCTCGAAGACGTTCGGGTGCGCATCCTGCAGCATCTTGTAGAGAGTGCCTTTGCCAACGCCCGAGGGGCCGGAGATGATGATTGGACGGACATCCTTGGGGAGAGTTGCTGCTGCAATAAATTAGCTTGCGCTATATGTTAAAGCAACTTGCGACGGTACAGCAATGGGGGTTGCGGGGGATGGGGGAGGGGTCAGGTAGCTTACTGGGAGCCATTGTGTAGGAGCGGTGGAGTGGATGAAGTCTTTGGGGAAAACGATCTATTCGAATGGCTCGCAGAGTGCGACCGAGGAGCATAGAGAGAGAGGAGGTAGGAATTGTATAGTCCGAGAACTGGTTGTCCGTTCTGTACCTTCAATCCCAAAATTATTGATCGACCTGGGTGGGTTGAAGAAGCCTTAAAATTTAGGCATGAAGTTATTCTCACTTTCGACGTTACTGCCAACATGACAAGAAGTAATTTATTCACCACAATATTCCTTAATTCAAAGTCTAGGCATTAATACATAATTTACTTCAAAATCTCTGCGATGTATATAATATTATTGGTTTATAAAGGTGTGAACTGCCCGTCTGGACGTAATGACCATTGAAATCTTCCGACGCCTGTGCCAACACCACCCCGAACTCCATAGTTAAAACAAACAATACGCCATCATGTCCCAGAAATTCGCGTGCTGCATCTAGAATGTTCCACTGTTGCGGCTGTACACAGATGCAGTGTATGCTGGGTGGCGCGCTGGTGGCGGTACCTGAAGATGGTTGATAGGTTCGCAACGGTCTTCCCACTCCTTGAACTGCTCGGTATTTGTAGGAACTGGCCGCGAGATGAGCGACGAGCGGATTGGGTTGTTGAACTTGAAGTTGCCAAGTTTGAATTTTGACTGGCGGTTCTCATTCTCCTTGGTGTACTGGGGAAGGTCGAACGACCTGGGTCCGGTGGAGTTGCTGCGCACCGACTTTGGTAGGTCATCGAGCAAGACTTTGGCGCCATGGGCTCTGATTTGGCGGGATGTAATGCCCTTCTTGCGAATGCGGAAGGCAAAATGAGCAATGAAGTTGATGACTCCGAGGACAAGACCGAGAATGCCTCCAGCGACGACCACACTCCAGAATGACACGCCAATAGCTTCCTGTGAAGTTGCGGGCTTGTTAAGGTTTCCAAGCAGATTGCAACCCAAAATGGCCATAGATAAAGCCAAAGTGATAAGACCCGACTCCTCGCTGAACAAAGGCCAGTTTCTTGAGAACCAGCCTTTGAAGAGACAAAGCTCTGATAGGATCAAAAATATGCTGATAGTGCTCGTAGCAAAGTGGGTGACACCGTCAAAGAAAAAGAAATTTGATGTCTGGACGGTCCTGACAAGCATGATCCAGCTACCCGCAACAATAAGACCCAATGTGATGATGTTGAGGACTCGGATGATGTTGAGAATGACATAGCCGGCGCCAGTCTTCTTGAAGTTTTGGAACACGGAAAGGATGTTGAACATTTTGGCGGATGTTTAAGTGATGATTGGGAGACACTCTGGGGGGGGGAATTAGCGATTGAAATGAGAACTTCTCACAGTACTTACTGTTGTATGCGTTGGTGGACTGGCAAGTTTTGGTAGAGAGTTGTGGCTGCCAGCAGCTATTGATTGGTATCGTTGGGATGAAGCAAATGGCCTGATTGGTATCGAGGAGATGAATCAACTAGCTGGTGATTCGAAGATGAGTTGGCAAGAGAAAGATCGTTTGGTATATATAGCAATAAAAAGAAACAGTTCTGAAGTGGAAAACGGGGTAATATATCAAATATACCGGTGCTGAAGCGAAGACGGGGGCTTATTGACACAGTCGTTATTGTCCCGTGAATCGAAAAGGACAATGGAGCGAGACAATGAATAAAAAAACGGACAATAGGAAATCGATGCTATTGAACTTCGCGAGGCACCCACGACTCTTTATTCAAAAATTAAACAACACAACGCGCTCTTTCAAACATCACGGCGTCAAAGGTAATCGAATATCACTATCTATCCTTATGACCCACGCTACGATGCCTCATCGTTGCCGACAGTGATTGCCATCCAATAGTCAATATGCTACAAAAAGAACTTGCCACTCCTACCTGACGCAAACTCTGAGACTCGAAACCTTTTGTTTCAATACATCTCCTGATTGGTTGATGGAGAACGGCCAAAGGCCATCGTCGTCCTACATCCTGGTCTGCCAGTCTCGGAGTGCTCAAGAAGCAGGGGCGCAAAGAGGTCGCAGTGGACCACACCATACCCCCATACTTTGCCTGGAGTCATAGAAGCCGGCCGGCGAGTATGCTATTCAGCGCTTACCACAGTTTCAACGCGGTGTGGAGGTTCACGTAGCGACTGGACGAGACTGGGATCATTTGGCGTTTCATAGTTTGTATTGGGCGAGACGCAACGAAACATTTCCTATTAGGGCGTAGCCTTGGTAGCCGAGACGAGCCAGGGGCGAAGCGCCCAAAGGCCAGGAACATAGCCGCCATCACGGTAGTTTGATCCTTCATAACCAAACGCACTGATGAATTGGAATATGAGCGCTTAAAGATGCCTTTAATAGCACGCAAAATTCACCGGTAACTAACATAGCCCGACAATAACCTCTCGGCGCGTGGTTAAATCACGCGCCGCGCCTTTATTCACCTGTCTACCCATAGTCGCTGTCACACTAGCCGTATTAGTCAGATCCTTAGGCAGTAACTCTCTCACCGCCTAAATATTCCCTCTCCGATTTCACCCCTCACTCCTCAGCCTCACTTTCGTAGTTTCACCTCGAGCAAAGCAGTGCAAGAAGGTAGCCAGGCAGGCACTCGTGTAGACCCCGTCTCAATATATCGAGTTTAATCGACATGGCTCGTGGAAACCAGCGTGATAAGGCCCGTGAGGCTAACCAGAAGAAGTTGGCTGGCCAGGTACGATCTCGCGCCGATCCCACCGAGCAGCACAGATAGTCTATTCTTTATCAAAAATGATCCGAGAATATAAGCTAATGGATATTGAATGAGCAGAAATCTGGGAACGGAATGTCGGGCTCTGAAATGGCTCGCACCAAGGAAGCCGTCGCTGCCAAGATGAGAGAGAAGCAGGCCGCAGGTAAGACAGAGACTGCTGAAAAGGCCCGCGACTATGATACATAGAACTAATCCAAGTCTTATAGCCGATGCCAAGAAAGCTGCCGATGCTGCCACAAAGAAGTAAAGCTCCCAAGGCAGTGTTCATGAACGGATACCGTGGGTGGCGACAAGGTCCAAAGACAACTTCGGAATTTAGACGAAAGTGCGGAGGAAGGCATGGTTGCCGGCGTAGAGCTGGCTTTTATTTTTAGACCGTGTTTCCTGGAATTGCTTATTACTCTTCAGCGATGTTTTCAACGGAAGCGAATATTTTCAAAGCATTCTCATGTCGTCCCCAAACATTACCGTACTCCTACGTCGTACGTAACCTGATGTTGTCCACGTATTATCAATCCTATTACGTTGGTGGGGGGAAATGCAGAGTGGGACACAGTGCAGTCAAGGCAAAAATCATGTATTGAATGATAGCCACTACATTAACGCCAACATGAATGCCAGAAAACTTATACATTTCTCAAAAGTCTACAATTAAAGCCCACATCCAAAAATACGATCCAGCCATATATCTACCACCACATTCAGGGGCGGTGCATCAAGCCAACCAAGGGCGACGCCGTGAATACCGCACGAACTCATGTTTCAAACTGCGCCAATGAATTTTACACAACGACGAACGAACGACCTCTTAACCCATCAATGCAGCCATTGGTAGCGAGCCTGCCATGCGTTAGATCGGGAGTTATGCAAGGAGCGGGAGAGAACTAACCAGGCATGCCACCACTTGCACCAACTCCTTGTGCAGCAAGAGGGAAGCTGGAGACACCGCAGAAGCAAGAGCAAGCGCAAGCTCCTCCGGCACCAGCAGCGCCAGTGCCAGCGGCCATGGCGGTGCCGGCACCGTTGTTGGCAGCAGCATCAGTCGCGACTGCGGCGGCGGCAGCGGTAGTGGCGGCGGCAGCGGCGCCGACGCTGGTAGTTCCTCCAACGATGTTGGCGGCCGTGCCAGTGCCGTTCTGGGCGATAGCCAGCTGCATGAAGTCGGCCTGGGACTTTGCCGCGGTGGGGTTGATAGAGAAAGTCATGCCCTTGCCGCAGTGGGGGCCTTGTCTGCAGTAGAACCCTGTTGAATATGTTAGAAACTGGATATTTCAAGCCTTGGAAGCGAAGTTTCTTACAGAGAGGGGTTGCAACAGTGACCTGCATAGCCATCATTGGTGGTGGGACGATGGTGTTGTTGGGGTTGGGCATGAAGCCGGAGTCCATGCCATCGGCAAGCTTTACGCAAGGTGTATCGAAAGTAGATTGCGTGACGGTGTGGTTTTGGGAGTGGAAGACGAAGACAACCGAGTCGCCAACCGCAGCCTTGACGGTGTCGGGAACGAAAACGAGGCCAGCGCTACCACCAACAGCAACCTGCACTTGTTAGCAAAGGACTTCGAAAGAGAGAGGTAAAATGGTAGCATACAGTGTGGGTGGCAGCAGCGGCAGCTGCCGCGGCAGTAGTGGCAGCAGCGTTAATAACGGAAGTTGCAGCGCCGGCACCGGTATTGACCCATAAGATAATGATTTCTTGAACGACGGCATGCTGATTGCCTTGCAGTTGAATCACATTTGCAAGCTGTTGAGAGTTTTCCTGCTTCTGCTCGTGTCCCTTTTGCTGCTGAGCGATTTCCACGGCAACTTCATGCCCGTTTCTTGCGACAATAGGCTCTGCGATCAACCCTCCCAAAGCAAACGGCAGGGCAGCGAGCGCAACTGAAACAGCTGAAAACTTCATGATGACGGATAGAATATTTGGCGTAGACTGTAATAAGATACGAGTAAAATAAGACCGCTCAGCGGAAAGGAATAATAACTATCGAGTGTTGACTTGGGCTGGACGACGTGAAGATCGAATATCTGAAGTGCAGCTGTTGGAATAGTATAAAATGGCGAGAGCCTGCTCGAGAAAGTAAAAAATGAGAGAGAAAATAGACAATAACAATAAAGCGAAAGTTTGAACGCGAGAGTGATGAAGAAAGAATGAAATGTAAGGGACTTCGAGGACTTAAATCAAGCATGAAATTGGCCTACGAATCTGATACTCCACTCCGACTGCGACCTCAGGGCTTGGGGGCTGGCGCGAAACGACGGTAGCCCATGCGCACGGCAAGCACTTCGTCCGGCCAGGGCCTCGATGTTTGCACTATACCAGGTATCGGCATATCGCAATGAGAAATGCTACATAGAACATGGAGGCCAAAATCGACGAGGCCGGCCGCCTTTGGAAAATGTGGTGATGCTCGACGCTTGGCGTCGGAGAACTGTCTCGGATCGCGTTTGAGCTCCCTCGGCGCGGGAGGCTCAAGCGCCAGGGGTACAACCTTAAACGACACCACGACGGCCAGCCTGCAACCTCACAATTATTATCGGACGAAGAGTTCTTATTGGAGATTTTATTAATCTGTTCCCTTGGGTACAGGAATCTATTGTCGTTTACTCTCCATGACCTGACATTGCCTTTCCAAATCGTGAGCACCACAGTATATGTTAGGCCAGAGCCAATTGCCGTGGTGTTTTCCCATAACACTCCGAATATTGGCGTACCCCGGCCAGTCATGAAACGCTTGGTCCTTGGTGGCATCTCGCCTCTCCGTGCGGTTGACAGCATGCAACTCAAAGCACAAGCGGGCCTTCTTTTCAATAATCCACTCTTTGGGACCTGCCATCCATGGCAAGGACTTTACACGTATTATGGTCAGGCCATCATTTGTCATCCCTGCCTGTCTCCAAACCCGTCCTGTCCCAGAATCACGGTCTTTGCCAGTCGATGTGACCAATTAGCCACAATTAGTACCTTACTTTCCCTCATCTGCAGGCTTGACCTTTTGCTGCCCCTCATACAGGCCCGTGTAGTAGCCCGCGTAATACCATGACATTAAGAGGTTCTTCATATTTTCATCGCCAACTGCAATCGTCAGTGCTGTTTCCACTAATCGTCGGACGAAACCCACCTGCTCCAATAAGATGCTGCGGCAACGGTGGCTGTGCTGAGGAAGGGCCACCGTTTGGTTTCGTAGTGCTTTGTCTATCTCCTTCGCCAAGGGAAACCTTATCGTTGGCCTGAAGTTGTCATATTAATCAAATTGCACTGCCAAGGGAGATTTCGATGAGATTGGCTTAAAGGGCCCTTACCTTATGCTCTTGCTGGGCTGACGCGTTGGCGTCTCCTTTCCTTGCCCTCGGCCCCTCGGAGTCTTCTATTACCATGCCGTCTTCTGTTTCGTCCGGGGCGCCATCCTCCCGCGTTATGCGTTCGGCGTCTTTCCTATAAAAGAGGATTCAGTCCCGCAAAACGGAAAGTTGTAGGATCTGGTACTGACGAGTTGCTTTCTTTCTCATGATCCGCAATGGCGTCTTCAACTGTTTCCCCGCGAGCATGGAGAGAATGATAATGCTGCAATATGTCAATATCCAAACTCCTCACGTGACAACAATGACGGACCTTATATTCTTCAAGGGCCTCATTCCATGAATCCACAAGGGCGGAGTCGTCCCAGATTTCGTTGTGTGACATTTTCAAGTTCCGGCCTTTGTAGAGGCGAACAGAGTGATGCCTCGTCGAAGCCTCTGGGATGCCTTGTCGATTAGCTGCGCACACTTGGGTGTACAATGATACCGGTCAAACAGTAAGGTTATAAATTGTAAAATACCCAACAGAAGCCTCGCTTGAATTAGAAAAATCAGAAAATATAAATGTATTGAACATCCGCCGCTCCTCCTTTCGATTTAAGTTGGTCGAGGCTACACCTCAAGACCCTCGAAACCCCAAAAGTACGCTAGCGGCCTCAGCACCCGCACCCCAGATCTTAGCGCGCGATAACAATTTGTTTTTCAAAAAGTTCAAGGTGGGAACGAGGTCAATTCCACCGAACCTTCACAACAAAACCACAGAGTCAATCCCACTCCGACCATTGTAAAAATGGCACCAGAGCTCAAGTCAAAGAAGCGCAAGGGTATGCACAGTCTATATCTCATTGGAATAACACATTGAACTTGGGACTGACGAAATTTTAGCTGCCGCAAACGACGATGAGGTTGAGGTCGCAAAGAAGGAGAAGAAGGTGACCGTCGACACGCCCGCGAAGAAGCGCAAGAGTAAGATACAAACCTAAACTCTGGTCTCTCTGAACAGTGACTGACCAGTATTTACAGCTGCTGAGAATGGCACACCCGATGCGAAGAAGTCAAAGACCGCCAAAGCCGCCCCGCCAGCAGTCGTCGAGTCCCCCAAGGTAGAGAAGACGACCAAGAAGGCCAAGGCTGCTGCCAAACCAGTCGTCGCAGAGGCCACCGAGGAGAAGAAGGGCAAGAAGGCAAAGGCCGACAAGCCAATCTCCGAGAACAGGAAAAAGTTGAAGGAGATGAAGGATGCGCCCGACGCCGAGGCCAACGCCCTCAAGGCCAAGAAAGCAAAGGACACCAAATCCGCAAAGGCACCCGCCGTCGAGGTTGAGGCCGAGGCCGAGGCCGAAGCCAAAGAAGACTCCGACGTCGAGATGGATGACCAAACCGAAGCGCTCCTCAAGGGCTTCGAGAGCGGCAGCGACGACGACGAGACCAAGGACACCGCAGACGAGCCCGCCTACAACGGCGAGCCGATCCCCGAGCTCTCCAAAAAAGCCAAGAACAAGCTCGCCAAGCTCGCGGCCCAGAAGGCCGTCTCCTCGGGCCCCGGCACCGTCTACCTCGGCCGCATCCCGCACGGTTTCTACGAGCACGAGATGCGCCAGTACTTCAAGCAGTTCGGTGACATTTCGCAGCTGCGCCTGTCGCGTAACCGCAAGACGGGGAATAGCAAGCACTACGCCTTCATCCAGTTTGCGTCTGCGGACGTCGCGGGGATCGTCAGCAAGACGATGGATAGCTACCTTCTGTTTGGACATATCTTGAAGTGCAAGGTCATCCCGGAGGAGCAGGTCCATGCTAGTCTGTGGGAGGGCGCGAATAAGCGTTTCAAGAAGGTGCCGTGGAATAAGATGGAGGGCCGCAAGTTGAACGCTGGGCTCGATGAGGCGGGGTGGGAGAAGCGCAATGCCGCTGAGACGCAGCGCCGCGAGGAGAAGAAGGAGAAGCTGAAGGCTATTGGGTACGAGTTTGAGGCTCCGGCGCTCAAGTCGGCTAAGGGAATGCCGAAGAGCTCGCGTGAGAAGGTCATCATTGAGGTTGAGCCTGAGGTTGAGGAGAAGGAGGTTGAGGTTGAGGAGCCAAAGGTTGCTGAGGTTGTCAAGCCTGTCGAGCCGGTTAAGGAGTCGAAGCGTAAGGCTGAGGCTGCTGAGACTGAGGAGCCAAGCAAGAAGAAGCAGAAGAAGGTGAAGGCCAAGGCCTCAACCGACAACCTGAAGGCTGCCGCTGAAGCGAAGGCTCCTGTTGCCGAGAAGAAGGTGAAGGCCAAGGCCTCCTCCGACAACCTGAAGGCTGCCGCTGAGGCGAAGGCACCTGTTGCCGAGAAGAAGGTTGAGAAGCCCGTTGTCGAGAGGGCTACCAGGGCCAAGAAGGCTGCCGCCGAGAAGGTGGTCGAGGAACCCGTTGTCGAGAAGAAGGCCACCAAGGCCAAGAAAGTCGTAGAGGAGAAGGCTGAGAAGCCAGCCAAGAGAGCGAAGAAGTCAAAGGCTTAGTCGGGTTGCTTCTATGGACTCTTGTTGCTTCACATCAGAGCTACAGCATTGGGCGAATACCACATTGTACCGAAGACTCAATTGTATGGATGGCTGATGGAGAGTGGTTTGCTGGGTGTTACTGGGTGCTTATTGTGCAGAGCTAGTTAGCTATGGCGTGACGGAAAATGAATGATTTTGCCAACATGGCGTTAAAACTTTGACGTCTCACTTGCTGTAGTTGTGAATTTGACGATAGACTGAACGTGAATGATGCAGCTGCTAGGAGATAAGAGAGGCCATTACACGGTGGTTTAGTTAACTGTGGTGTAAATTCTTCACATGGAGACAGCACACGATATCAAATCACTACACCAAGAACTCTTAAAGCATCTTCAAATATGTTTCCATTACCAGGCCGCCCCTTCCAATGAGGCGCGCCCCTCCAATATGTTTCGGTCCGTCCCTTAACGGACAATGCAGTGTGTATATGTACAGCCGGCCATGAATATATGCAGTTCTCCTATTACAATCTCCACACACCTACCAAACAATGCATGCCGATGCAAGATTTATCCTGTCCCCCAGTAAAACCCACGCAGCCACCGCAGCAGCGGCCTACGTACGTGCACATCTGCAAGAGACTGCCAGCTATCTCGTCATAATGTGATGCAAATGCAGAATAAAAACACGCTAAGTACAAATGAGTGAAGCCAGCTCTAAAAGAGAGAGCGGCCAGAAGATGGTGCCGCGGGGTCTAGAGGACTGTGGCGGCGGTGACGATGAACGCAGCTATGTAGAGGGTGAAGTGGGTGTCGAGTAAGGAAGAAGCGGAAGAGTCTTTCGTCACTGCTTGTGCTGTGGGGTCTGCGGCGGCGGAGTCCGGTGCTGCTGCCGCGGTGGGGGTGCTGGACGAGCTAGCGATGGCGTTGAATCCGTGGGAATCGGTAGTCTTTGTGGCGTCAGGGCCAGATGCAGTGTCCGTTGGGCTTTGAGCGGCGGAGCCTGAATCTATAGGAGTGGAAGTGTCAGATGTGGATGTTCCGGTTGGGCCAGTGGGAGATGCAGTCTTCTGGGTGGCCCCTGAAAAATAGTCTGTCAGAAGTTGCCCTAGTACGAGACAAAAACTGGACAGAAGGTTGAACGCAACTTGGGAATGGGGGTTTAGGAAAAGAAGAGATAGTCCTACCTTTTAATCCTGTCGACGACACCGGTGTCGGTGGCGTAACTACAGCAGGTTTTTGGGCGAGTCCTAGTCAATATTAGCATGGGGCACATATATGTGGAATCGTGCAACTCACCAATGCGGCTCTGGTCGAGGTCGAAGACTGCGTAGACACTTTTCAAGAAAGTATCACCCAGTAACCAACTTCCATCCTGAGTAGCATCGCGGGAGTAGATATTACTCGTGCACATGGTCTCGGTGCTCACGCCGCCAACCTTGCCACCAACCCAATCCTTTGATGGAATAGAATACTTGGCGCCCGAGAATGTAAACTCGGCTGGTATAGTTGTTGTGCAAGGCACAGCGTACGAACCGCCATCGTCACTAACCTTAGCACCAGGTACGTGGGAGTAAAAGGACTTGGCATCTGCTGGAGGCATGAAGCAATAGGTCGTTCCCGTGTCGATAATAGCATTCTTGCCTTTTAGTCCAGAATCCTCTCCATTGAAGCCAGCTTCGCCGACAGGAATGACCCATGAACCCCCAGGTGCGGTAATATCAGTGTATGTGATCTCCCCAGTGTATTTTGAGGCATCCACACCCCCAAATGTTATCTCCCCATTGTTGGCTAGGTCGGAAGCTCTGTATATATTGACGCTGAAGATATTCTTGTCCAACAGTTTCTTGGCGATAAGTGCCGATGCAAAGCCCGGAACTACTGCGTTTGGTACACGGGAGAGGCCGAGAATGCCGTCCATAGGGTAGTTGTTGAAATCGTCAGAGACATCGTCTGCCACGCCGAATTTGATGGGTAAGCTAAACCCAGCAAGCCCAATGGTGTCCTCGATATATTGCCCCGAGACCTTCCCGGTGCCATATTGCAGGCTGAAAGTTGTCGTACTCGCTTTATATGTATCCGAATCGGCTGGGCCGAAGGTGTCGTGGATCTTGCAGGCCGGCTTGGTGCAGGTAGATCCCATAACCCATGTGCTTGCGGCACCGGAGTCGACGAGCATGCGGAGAGGCTTGTTCTTCGATCCAACATATACAGATGTCGTGTAGCTGAAGTCCGTCCCATCCTGGTCGATCGCGTTACTGTTCGGCGTCGTGGGCTTATCCGACTTGGTGATCAAGAACCCGTTCCCTCTTTTCGCAGCATTTTTGCGGGCCAGCTGGGCCGCGTACCGGGCTACCCTCACTTCGTGAGGAATACCATCCTAGTCCAATTAGCATCGGCCTCGGGGGAGTATAATTTCAAGGTTGCATACTGTTGGAGGTGTTTGCTCAATCTTGATTGTGAAGATTCCTGGCCTCTTGGGTGCCTCATCGAGGGTACCAGCGGGGGTTTCACGCTCCGAAAGATCCAAGCAGGTCCCGTCTTCAACACATTTGTACTTTGGTACATACGGAAAGAAAGCAGACACCAAGGTCGAAAAGATGCATAATAGAAGGAGGTTGAGAACCACCATCTTACACAACTTTGGACGAATGCAACTCTCAAGCCGCTATCATCGAACGTCTTCGGTGTCGATTAGGCTCTAAGAAACCTAATTGTAATCGTACGAATATTCGTAGAAATAATTGGAATAATGAATTGGCGATAAAGGCCGGAGAAGTGCCAAGGCAGATAGTAATTTGTGAAGCCCTTGAATAGTCGGACTAGAAGGCGTATATTTCGGGTATATCGGTATGAGGTCTGTCGTCCTTTCCTCCCCAGATTCACCGGTCAAAGCCAGGTCAATATCCCTCCCCTTCCCTCTGGGAAACAGCAATTGGATAACTATCGGGGACCCATGTGATCCGGACAGACGCGTCGATGACAGTGCTGTCGTCGACAAAGTCTCTTATTTCTGACAAAGGGTGATATCGGTATGGGCGGGTTCAGTCGGCAACAGCTTTGGAATGAAAATGGGACTGGTATATGAATCAACGACAGAAATGTAATGCACGGAAAACGAAAGATGAAGGCTAAGACAGTGTCAAATCTAGGAATCGGGTCGAAAGGGGACAGTCGACGAAAGAACAAAAAGCCGACTACTCTAGAGCGAAGGATGGAAGAGAGAGAGAGAGGTCGGTGACGTGGAGAAAGAGTGGGATTCGAGTGGAGGGGAGGAAAGTGTAGTGGGAGGAGGTTATGGTATGGGTTTATGGTATGGGTATGGGGATGTTTCCCGGCGGGCGCAGAAAGCGGCAACAGCAGTACAGTGGTAAGTGGCAGCAGCAGTGGTTGCCAAGTTCCAATGCGTCCTTAGCATCGTACTCTGTAGTGTGAAATGTGGAGGTTGTGGAGGGGGGAGCTGCAGCCGCGCTAACACTAAATCAGATCCCTGGACAAGACACACAGGGTTTCTCGAGATTCTCTAGTTTTCCCGAGGTTTTGATCGGCGGCAGGACAAACACATGGTGGACGAGATTGTGTCGCGATGATTTTAGGGGCAGGTGAGACAGGATTGTTTACGCTGTAGACATGGTGTTTACATACTCTAGGCATAGGCTATTGTTGCCCTCTTGCTTCGAAAAGACTCTCTTTTCTCTCTTTTCTCTCTCTGCGGAAGAAGCGGAAGAGAAAAGATAGAGAAAACTCCAAGGCCGGAAGAGGAAAGCATACATACATACATACATACATACATACATATCGTCCTTCTCGGCGGAATACAGTACTATGGTATGTACGAATTATACGAATTATACGATGGCTCGACGGCTAAAGGGTAACCACTTACCACTCCAAGATTTTAGATTCTGACCAAGTACCACTCAGCGCCATTTTACCCCAAGAAGGTACATCGCATCCACGGCGGCTACACTCAGTGCGGAGTTAGCGTGGCAAGCCCTTGCATGCTCTAGAGTGCTCCTTCCCTGTCGGATCCTCTTTCACAGCACTCTTGTTCGCTCTTGTTCGCCAAACGGGCCATGTCGGGCGATAACTGTTGCTGATCCCCGCTGATCCAAGTCCGCTTTCGAGAGACCGCCAAGCAACGATTGGATAGTTCTCCCCTTCCCCATCCAGTCACATCGCGCCGTAGCGACACTTCTCGGCCACTCCTTATCTCGTGCGGCTTTCGCGGGCTTGCAGGATGGAGAACCCCTGATAGAAAGCCGACGCCGAGTCTACAGAGTGGCACATGTTCGTTCATGATGTCAGTTGGGGAGTTGTTTAAAATTGTGGGCGGCAGTCGAGATGGGTCGACGGTGGGGAAGAGACGGCTGGGTATCTGCGCTAATCTTTCTTTTGCCATTTGAGGCTGTGAGAGGAGGAATCCTGTCGGTCATCCTTATTTTTGTGTCTCAGACAGACAGTCAAGTCAGTCTTTCCACCTTGCAGAACATGAAGCATGAGTGCTGCAGCCATTTACGCCCGATACGACGCTGGTGTGGTGTTCTGTTGGTGGGATGTCCATCCGGGGTACTGTGCTGTATGTACGTTCTGTGTGGTAAGAACTGCACTGTACGTAAGTAAAGTGGTGGTGGGTACTCGAACGAACAAACCACGCACGTCCACTCTGTTTCCTGTTTCCTGTTTTCTGTTTCTCCTGCCACCCGCTCAAATCGCGGTGAGTGGACATGGTCTGGGCTTCGCTCGAGCCAAAAACCGCCACCAACTTAAACGATAAAGGGGGGCGGGAGCTGGCATGTTTCATCTCAGCCGCTAAGACCACTCCTGGTTCATGGCCGATATGGAGCCAAAACCGATTTATCTGTTTTAGACTCCTCCAAGATATGGAGCAGGCCGAGAGTTTCCGATTTCAAGATTCGGATGCTTGCGACTGCGACATGGATTAGGAGTCCTTGCGGGCTGGATTGAGTGTGCCTTGATCTGATAATGGGTCAAGCAATGGCCAAGCGTGGGGTCCATGGCGCAGTAGCTTCGTTCACTTGAGGTGATAGTAAAAGTGTTTCATGTTTTTGCATTTCTTGAGCATGATTAAAATTGGTGAGGTGATAGAAGGAATTATATAATTTGGTATTTGGCATTTGGTATTTTTCTTCCTGGGCAAGCTCTAACTAGCAACGCTCTATTCCCAATAGCACCCAATGTCCACTGAGAGGGTTTGATTTCTTCTTCATATAGCTTCATGAACGGCCTTTAAAACCCACAACCGACTTCATCAATCCCTAATCGTAGTCGGGTGGATTTTCATACGCATAGATATCTTGCAGGCTATTCTGCGCAAACACCTGCAGCGTCGACTCTCGCGGCTCACTTCCCCTCATCTTGCCCAACTTGTCAATATACTCAAACCGTACTTTCTGTACGGGCTTCACACACGTACATCCCAAGATCTCATGTAAGAACATCCACAACGACAGATTCTTCAAGTTCAACGAGACCGCATAGTCGAAAACCTTCCTCCCTGCAGCAGCCGTAAGCTGTTGACCCTCGATGGAATAGGACTCTGGCGACTTTAACATCCACGTTAGGAACGACCAGCCGGACGAGTCGCTGGTGTGATGCATGCACCAGTCTTGCATGAGCATCGCCAGCGGCACATTTATTTCAGGGTGCCACTCATATTCCAGCCCTGGCCGAGATTTGATCAGCCAGCGCATGTAATCCCACGCGTAGTAGTTCTTGGGGTGGTGCTCCGCCGAAAGAAGAACGACATCCTCAATCTCATACTCAACCCATTTTGGGCCTAGTAATCCCTCCAATGTATTGAAGTTATTGAGAAGCCATTTCCGGTGGGACCACAGCGTGGGCGACTTGTTGTGCCGCTTTAGTTTTGACGTGATGAGAAACTTGGTGAACCATAGCTCCTCTTTCAACCTTTTCGTTTGATCGGATTGGGAGCGTGAGCGGTAAGCTAGGCAGACCTTCTTTCTTGCATTGGCTGCGGTGATATGCTCAGGGTCGAAGAGCAAGATGATAGAAGTGGAGTCAAGAATGAGTTCGACGTTCTCAGTCAGGTTGTCTAAATGCTCGAAGAAGATCCGCCGAGCAGCGATGAAGGCCTTTGCAAGAACAGCTTTCGGTACACCGAGTGTATTATTTACAATCTCGGCAAGGCTCGAAGCAAGCAAAAAACTCGCATCTGGGAGAATTTCAATATCTAATGGACCCGTCGATAATCTCGTGTTGAGTAGGCCAGTTAGTGCCTCATATTCTAGAGAGAATCCAGACGCTTCGGCGGCCATTTGGCCTATCGGCAACAGACCTGCCTGGGACCTGCTTCCGCTTTTAGGGCTGCAGACTGCTCCAGATTTAATATCCAGAGGCTTATTTTAGACAGAACCGTTATTCATATGTCTTGTCTCGGGGCACACAAAAATAAAAGCTTCGCTTTGCCGAAAAAAATAATACTGAAACATCATTAGTATTGACGATGATTTGTTTATTCCGCAAGACACAAACAAATATTAACAAGACAAGTCTCTTTTGTCTCAGCCTGGAATCTTATTACAAAATCTTCGTTGAAACAAGTGAGTGGTCGTCGGGAAACATCCAGCCACAGCGAAACAATTATGAGACGCATGATTCATGCCTCAGGCCAACAGATAAAAATAACGAGGCTCCCCGCGCCCACACGAGACATGTCATCGGCTTCATGGGAAGCTTGTACAGGGGCATTACTACCCCAGAATCCCACAAACACGCCAAGTGCATACCGAGAGGGTCTTCTGATTAAAGATGCCGTCCCTGCTTGTCACCGTCTTCATTCTGCAGCTGACCATCCATCTCGTGAACACGATAGGTGCGTCTGCCGTCAATACTCTGGTAAGACAATATCGTCCCCCGGCCACTGAGCTCACGATCTCTAACTTGGTGTATAGCTATGGAACCTATATAACAGCCTCCCTACACCGACATCCAAGGCGTTCAAGGAGCAAAAGAAGCTCCAGGCAGAATACCTAGCTATTCGAAAGCAGCTCAATTCGATAAGCGCACAAGACCAGTTCGCCAAATGGGCCAAGCTGAGCAGGACCCATGACAAACAACTAGAGCACCTGGAGAAGAGCAGTACGTCCCCCTCTCTCGATTTTACCCCCCTCAGCAAGCTTCATGCTAACACTACACCCACAGAGGCGGCGCTCGATGGCCACAAAGCGAAATTCAACAGCACGGTCTCGGCCCTGCGCTGGATCTGCACAAACGGTCTGCGCATGCTGATCCAATTCTGGTACGCCAAAGAGCCCATGTTCTGGCTTCCGCACGGCAGGGTTCCGTATTATGGGGAGTGGCTACTCTCGTGCCCGCGCGCGCCGCTGGGGTCTATAAGCATACAGGTGTGGGGGATGGCATGCGCGAGTATTATTCTACTCGTCAGTGATGCGATTGTAGCTGTGGTGGGCTTGGTTATGGTCTCAAAGACTGGGAAGGAGCAGAAGAAGGCGGCGGCGCCGATGAAGGCGGGAGGGGAAAAGCCCAGCACACTGGCGAGCACGGAAAAGGCAGAGGCGAAAAAGGAGTTATAGATGGTGGAATAGGGTATTGCATAATAGCTTAAATGAAACTAATGGCCTATTGACAAATTTTTTTTATGGAAGTTGAATGTCTCTCATCAATAAAGACGCAAAGGATGTCTTGGCTTGTTCAGCTCGACCTTGCAACACGAGTGAGATGACTCTTGGCAGAGTACTTGGGGCTCGTTCTGGGCATTCTTTTTGACTGTGAGAAACCACTGAAGGGGTCACCAAAGCTTCGAAAGTGCCACTGGGGGATCTGAATAGATCCTGGAGAGGAGAAAAGGAAAAATGTAGCTATGCAGATGCTTATTTAGCTAGTAAATTGCATATAAACACAGATATACTCAGTAGAACTTATATGCAATACGCGTTGTAGTACACTTGGCAGTCCGTGGGTTGATACTTGGCCAAATCGTTGTAAATGATGTTGAAGAGGAACAAAGTGGAAGTTTGCGAGCTTTTTGGATAACAAAGACTTGCCAGCCGCTAGTCCCCGTTGGGTTGACCGCTCGGCAGGCAGGGGTTGTTCTGCCGCGGGTGCATCTGGCATCAACGGGATTGTAAGCGTTGCGACGGCGGCTACGTTAACTTTTGAGAACACGGTTCACGCACGAAATAGGTATTGAACTTGCTTAGCAAAGTAATACCGCAAAGATGGTATCATGGGGGACGTATGTATATTGGTATCCCACACAATAAATGGCAGCAGCTAACGTCTTGAAGCATCAAGTCGGTCCTTATGTTCTTTGGGCCTATGTTGCTACCCAAGGCCATCGGCTACTACCGATCATTTAAGGAAAACTCAAAGAAAGGAGGGCGACCGATTAGGCCGGTACCTCCGGCGGTGTCTAGAGCGTTAGGCATACTATTCGTCATATCAGTCATCTTACTCATTGCGACACTACCAGTGTTCTCGGAGGAGAACATCTTCTCAAAGACACAATCCCGCATACAGATACCCGTGGATGTACTGTTCACACGCCTCACCGCCATTAGACCACATGGCCTGACCGAACTGGACCATCGGTTGCGCGAGAAACTCGTTTCCCTCGAATCGAAACTCCTCTACCTCAAGTTTGGCCCCGATGCCATCGGCAACTGCCTATTTTGCAAAGCCGACGACCACAGAAGCTTCTACTACTATACCATGTCATCCGTGCTCACGCCGCATGTCTTCAACCTCGCTGTACTAGCAGCCGCCACCTCGGGGATGTTTGTTGGCGAAGAGGGCACAATGTGGAGGCGATTTGCTACGATTTGCTCAGTCATTATCGCTGTGGTGGACATGTCATACCTTTCAGAGTATGACCACAAGTTGAACGCGAAGGCGACACGGTTGGAAGACCTGGATATGTTCTTCTGGAGGACCCACACATACCGCTACGTTGTTCTTGCGGGCCTCGACGCCCTGGTGGGCTGGCTCCTATTCCTCTCATCTACGAACCGCGCGTTCGTCATCCCAGTTTCCGCAGAGGAGCGCCTGGAGGCCGCGACGAAGGTTTTGGACTCCGCGAGGTCTAAGATGAGCGCTGCAGCTGTGCTGTTGAACACCGTTAACAGGGACGAGAGCCTGCGAGGAAAGGCCGATGGGTACTGGGTAAATGAGAACAGAGTGATGAGCGAGATCATGGGGGAGAGGGAAGTGGTTGATAGTGTGAATAACACGCTGCAGAATCGAGTCAACATGGCGGCAATAACGTTGGATGCTGACTCTTATACGAAGAACATGATGGGTAGCTTCCAGTCAATGGAAGCATCGGCTTAGCATTCTCACTGATATAGAGACTTCTTTAATAGCCACTTTTACATGAATATATAAATTTCTACACTACACATATAAATGCATTATGAATTGTGCCTGATTCATTGAATCGCGGGCATCTTATGTGTCTAATCGTCTAAGAACGGCTTAGCGTGGGTTTCACTAGCGTGGCGCACGGCAATATATTTCCCAATGTTTTCCTTTTGACCTTTCTCTTTCCCAAACATCGTTACAACCAGCAAGCCTGCTTCAACTGGGCTCTCCGCGTAGAGACTGTGTCCCTTTCCATTTCACATGGTTGCACGAGGCTATAGAGAGCTTTATATGAGCACTTGCAGCTTCTGTCTGCAAGACCTCCCTCTACTCAAGTACTGCCTCGTGCCACCTGCATTTCATATCAGGGGACACATCTTCTACGTTGAGGCCCAAGCCGAAGCCAAACCAGCTGTGTTGTAATGATGTCATCTCTTTTGTTCATATATACCATTTGCAGTCCAACATACCCATGAGTTGGCCCTCCCGAGATTCGTCTCGGGACCGAGGACTCACTATCCTTGGTTTTCAATGGCCTAATTACATTCCCGGATATGCTAGAGCGAATTACTCGCCTTTTATAATCCTGCCTCTTGTCCGGCGCAAGCCAAGATGGACGTGCTGCGGGTTCGCTTAGTGCGTATATCTCTTTGAGCATTCAAAAGAATATTTGAAGAGCAATTTTTGCCCATATAAATAAATAAAAATACTCAACATGACTCTCCGTACCTGTCTTGATTTCCCTTGCGTGCAATGCCAAACCCTTGGAATATTCAACGATCTTCGTACCAAATGCACGGAGCCCGTCATTTGCGCAGCCGAAGTTTGTCGAGGCCAAAAATTGCAAAAAATCAGAGTTCCTTCCAGAGAAGAAGCTCCTACGATCATTGGAGAAACGGCGAATCGAACGCCGGACCTCATCTATGCGAAAGACGCGTTATACCACTAAACCATATCCCCTTTTGATTGGCGGAGACGTGTCATTTGCTCTAGTCATTCTTGGGTGCCGAGTTTCGCCCAAAATAAGACAGGGTGGATGATCGGAACCGGGAGGCTCACGATATCAATAGCTGTAATATATGCTCCTCTTTATTCGTATATGAGCTGGGCCGTTCTAGGACAGTATTATCCCGTCTCTTTCTCTTATGTTACGTCTGTTGTGGTCTTTCTCTCGCCCCCACGTACTCGCATACGAAGCATAAAACCAAGGTTGGGATACTTTCACGTTTTATTTCCTCTCTCCACTCAAGGGTTCTCTATCTCATCCATATATTCTTTCTACAAGTCATCAAACATCCGTCGTCGTCTTTCCAATGTCTCTATATCCCAGGGTGTATCCAAAACTCCTCATATATAGCCATAAATACGACCGAATCCCAAAAACTCCTACCGAGCTCGCCGGCTGGATTGTTCAACCTGACAAGTACCCAACTAGCGAAACATGCAGGTACGGATACCCTGTCAGCACCCAATTGCTTCGACAGTGCCTTGTTTCGGGTTGGGAAGCACTCTTTCGTACACCTCCAGTGCAACTGGAACGCCGTTGCTTTGTATCACCACTTCACCCATAGCTTCTATACACCCCATTCACGCTTTGCAGCCATCCACGAGGGTATTCTGCGGCCAATCGTAGTTCGTTTTCTCCCTATTCCTTGTCAGTAACCTGCATCAGATTTGATGGGAGTCGAAATTCTCAAAACTTACCACAACGTCAAATTGGGATTGGCATACGGCTCCGGATGATTCTTGATATATTCCGTCGTCGGATACCCGACCGGGTCGCACGTCACGCTCTTCTCATTCGGATCCTGATAGATACGGATATAATCAAAACGCATAGTCGCCGGCATCAGCTTCGCCAGATCAGCCAGGAAGACCTGCGCGAACGAATTACTCATTCCGAAATTCATGATCATGGCCATCGGCTCTTCGGGGATTATGCGTTGTCCGATGTTCCCGTTCGCGCGCAGCGAGCGCGGGTCGATCTTCCACGTGTATTCGTCGCCGACGAACCAGACTAGGTCGCCCTTGGCGCCAGGCTTGTATTCGAAGCCGTATGTCTGATAGCCCTTGCCGTCGTACCATTTATTGTTGAGATAGGTCACGGCGGAAAATGCTTCCTGATAGGGACCACCGCGGTAGGTGTTCATCCCTGTCACTTTGGTGTCGTAGAGCTCGACATAGTTGTAGTCTGGCTGGTACCAAATGTCAAATGGGGCCAGTTGAAAGGACTGCGATGCAGTGCCTACTGCGCTGCCGCCGGCGGGATTGAGAGTATCCACGGAGGCTTCGATGCAGTCGATCTCAGGGGCCGAGCGTGATTTGCCGGGCGAAGGGTGGTCCTCGGCTGAACAGGTACAGGCGGGGAGCCTCATGCCCGGAAGCAATGAGATACCGTCTGAGGAACTCTGATTCTTGGTGATGCCAGCGTCGCACTTGTCTTCGTAGCTGTATGGCCACAGGCCGTCAGTCGTGGATAAGTATCCAGGCCTTCCGAGATTTCCCATTGCCCAAAATCCGGGCCAGAAGCCTTCAACGTCGCCTCGCCCGGGTAATGAGATGCTTGCTTCCAAACGGCCGCCCTTGAAACATAATTTATTCCATGACTGTACCATGCCAGACCTGTAGTTGAGGAAGTGACTTTGAAAGGCGTCGAATCGTAGATTGAGCGTGCCGTTATCCGTCGAAACTGCGTCTGGATCGTACCACTCCAAGTCCTGTGTTGCTCCATACCAGATATCCATCGCTTGGAAATATGGATCATCGCCGTCGTAGAATGTGCGGCCGGGGTTGTTGAATTCGTCCGAGAACACTAGTTCCAACTTTGTTCCATCCTTCGCAGTCTTCGTCTTCACCGATTCGTGTGTGTCTGGGTCGATAAGGCCTGTCCTCATATTTTTCAATAGTGGCACTGAATCTGATAAACAGTCGGGGTCTGCGGCGCATCCAATTTTCCCTGCATTTTTTTTCTTTAAGGCGACGGTTCTGCGAGCTGTTAGAATCAAGGTTATCCGACGGCTCGAGGAATCCAACATACAATACTGGCCATATAATAAATAGCGATAACATTCCCATAAGGAGAAACCCCAAGCCCCCAAGATTAACCGCGCCTCTCTTTGTCCAGATATTTCCATCCCTGTGTTCCTTTTCGTTCGGATCAGGGTTATGTAGTTCGTCGTCTTGCTCCACGTCTTCCGGAAACACCAACAACCCCGGCGTCGGTACACAGTTATACTTCTCCGTCACTGTCTGTGTATTCACATTATCATCGTCCGGTCCTCCTATCCTATCATCAAACGGCGAGGCAAAAGGGCCATATCTTCCTCCATCCGAACTCGTGCTTGTCCGTCGTGATGACTGCGTCGAGTAGGGGTCCGGATTCGAGATATCGCGATATGGGCGATAGGCTGAGCCACCGCGGGGTAATAACAACTCAGAGCCATCGGGAAAATGGCTTCCTCCGTGAACTGGTGTTGTTGCCCCGCTGGAATGTGGCGAGGACGCGAATGATGGCTGCGGCAGGAGCTGCCTGGTTGTTATGGAATCGGAACTGCTGTTGTTGCGTGGTTCCTCCGCAAGAATGTCTCCCCCGCTTCCCGAGTTGATGGTGACATGAGGAGTCCGCCGCCTGTCTGCCATCTGGAAGGACATTGTGGCGGCTGGTGCCGCTGGAAAAGATTGATGGTGTTCAACAGCGTTGTTGGGAGCGCCAGTTGCGAATGATGAAGCTGTTTAAGGAGAACCGGGTGTGGTGGCGAGCAGGAGGTGCAGATTCAAGATTCGCCACGGCGATTTGGGCGGTTTGTCTCCGGAATTGATATCCAAAAGAAAGTCGTAATATGTAAAGAGATCGTGTGTGTAGTGTACAGTAGGTAAAGCAGGTGTAAATGGTAGGGACGGGCTGAGAGCAGGGTTCAATGCTCCGTCGTCGTCAGATTCGTATTAAATTTCGAGTCCCTCCTCCTCTCCACCACACGCTCTAGAACAAGTTTAGCGCGATAGAGTGGATTGATAGATGGCCCTTCTATTTATAAAGTCACGGGAATGTGTTGGGAATGGGAATGGCCGGCGGACATGAAATCAACCAGTTTCTTCCCGTGCCGCTCGTGTTGTTTCCTCTTGCTTCTCTCTCCACTCTTCCCTCCACTGCTTCCTTCCTCGGAAAAGGATCGCACCATTATTATATCTACAGAGTATTTCTACCATTGCACACGCTCCCCTCTGTATATTGAATACCCACGTGGAAATAGAGTAACTGCTAAAAATTAAAGATGCAATAGAGCGCCCATATGAGAATTCTCTATCCCAAATATCTCATTTGTCGTCTTGATCCCAAATCGTTCGAGTGAATCGATCGAATCCTTGATATTATAATACCCCTGTTGCTCAGATTGATTTCTAACTTGCTTTGGCATTATTTCGCAGGGATTCTAACTGTATCTAACATAATAACTACCCAATTGAGAATTTTCTTATCAAAATTCTTGCACTGCCCTGACGATCGTCGCAAACAGCCAAGACTGCGCCCGATCGACCTGTAGATTGCCGATGTCCGACTGAGAATCTGAGACAGGGGGCCCCGCTTATGACATCATTTGCCGATCGTAACAGAAAAGCTTGAATCGCTTGAAATCCTCGTTTGAGTTTTCGAAACGATCCGTTTTCAGTTTTGTAGTTTCATAAATTAAAAGGATCATGTGATTTTGCTCGATACAATATTCATCAATATGTTATTAATCTTCTATATACTAGAACTATACATTATATATATTATTAGTTGTTGCTGTCTAGGTAAGCAAATATCAAGTAATTTTCCATCATGTCCCGTCTTCTTTCCTTTTGCCATTACTCCCTGACCGCTGTCTCTGTATTAGGTATTAATCTTCTCTTGCCTTTTTATCACTCTTCGTCGTCTGTGTATTACTATCCGCCTTCCCGACGGGCTTCGCCGTTTCCACATTGCTCTCACCTACTGGATAGCATGCCGCAGCCGCAAGGTTTCTCGCAGCCGTAGCAACCGCCATTCCCTCAGCAGTTTCATTCCTCATCTCTCTGTCTTCAAGTCTCTCGGCTACCACAGCGCTATCCTCGCTCTTTGGCACCATAACCCTTCGGCGCCCGCCCATCTTGCCACCATAGTACGTCCAGAAACCCCAGAATCTCCTCAATCTCCTCATCGTATTGCATTCATCCCTCTCAGTCTCATTCGCTCTGTTCCTATTAACCCTATCCGCTGAACGACGGAATGCCTGTGGAGTTTCTGCCCGCCGTTCTGCCCGCGCTTCCTCAATAATCGTCGTGTCCGCCGTATTGCCGACGCGGATAGATTGAACGCACGCAGGCTTTCTATACTTCTGCTCCGGCTGCCCCGGCTGCTTCTTGAAGCTGAATAACGCGCGCATTGGCCCACCAAAGGGACTGCGCTTTGGAGGCGTTCCATCGGGCGTCATGGGGACACCCTTATCCCAGAGATCTCTTATGGAAGGGTTGCACTGCGGCTCCATCTGGCATGGGAAGTCAGGGCCGCAGTAATGGTGCTCGCGGCCATCAATGTAGGTGCTCCCATTCCAACTAGGCGAGTGCGGTTCATTCTCCACAGCAGCCCGAGCTCTCTCCGCGGCCGAAAGCTGCTTCGCGGCCTCCGTCGGTGCAGCCTGTGGTTCCGCTTCGGCCGCAGCTGGAGCCGACTCTGCTCGAGCCTCAGCCTCTTTTCGAGCTGCCGCCTCTAATCGAGCTGCTGCCTCTGCTCGAGTTGCCTCCTCTGCTCGAGCTGCCGCCTCTACTCGAGCTGCCTCCTCTGCCCGAGTTGCCCCCTCTGCCCGAGTTGCCTCCTCTGCTCTAGCTTCCTCCTCTGCTCGAGCTACCGCCTGTGCTCGAGCTGCGGCGATCATCTCTGGCGGCGCAGCCCCAGACGGTGTATACTCATTAGCCTCCTCCGGGACCTCCTCCAGCGTCTCCGCCGAAGAAGCCGCCTCCAGCAAATTCCCCGACACCCCCCTCCTCAACCTCGAAACCCTCGTCCTCGTCCCCCTCCACCGGCTCTGCTCTCTCTCTCTCTCACTCTCAGCCCCCTGATCCAACACCGGACTCTCCATCCATTGAAACCCCTCCTTATAATCCCACACCGCTATTCCACATGCCGGTGGCATCGTCGTCCGCATCGCCTTCTCAATCTCAGGATCAACGCAAATCACGCCACCCACATCCCTCTCCCCCACCCCCGCTGGCGGCAGACACCAGTAGCGACCAGAGCCATCAACCGGACCCAAACCAAACCCGTCGCCATCCGGCTTGCGCGGCGGCCTTGACCCCGCCGCTACTTTGACATCATCGCTCCCCTCCTGCTTCTCGGGCGCCCGCCACTGTTTCCCCATCAACCAGTCCTTAGCCGAGGTGGCGAGTTTCCTGTCCTCGTGGATGGTGCAGAGCGGCGTCCCTGTTGTGCCGCGGAAGGGCACGGAAGGGGGAGGGGGGACATCGTCGGCTGGGTCGCGGGCTGTGGTGGTTGGCGCGGGGACGGGGGAGGAGGAGCGAGAGCGCTCGGTGGGGGGCGTGGGGAGGGTCTCGAAGGGGGTGGAGAGCGTGGGGACGTTGTTGGAGGAGTGCTTGCGGCTTGGGGGGCGGGGGATGGGTTCGCCGATGGAGAGTTGTTTGTTGGGGAGCTCGGTGGGGGG
>JPKC01001824.1:0-13135 GCA_000750925.1 Pseudogymnoascus sp. VKM F-4518 (FW-2643) | reverse complement strand
TGGATTAGTAGTTGGGTGGGTGACCACCAGCGAATACCCACTGTTGTATGTTTTTTGATGTTTTTTGATACTTTTTAGTATATAGTTTTACTGTTTGCAAGGGTACTTATACCGCAATATAAGAGTGGCAGTCACCTTATATTAAACAACAACTCCCTCATCGGCTCTAGAATCTACTCCCTTGCTACCTCTATGCATTACATCCCGCATAGCAAATTTCACAATATCCAGCAGATCAGCTCGAGACTCCCACACAGGCCACACAATGCATAGGAGAGCGCTACAGAATGCCCAGATTAGACTGACAACAACCCAGCCTGTAAACGCAGCCTTGGAGAAGATGTAGCCTGTTCCATAAAAGCTAAACGGCACAACAGCCATGGCAACGACGAAGAAAACTACACAGGCACGATAGCTAGCTTTCTAGCCTTTTCGTATAGTACCAAGTCAAGTGGCTCGATGTGGTTCGTATTGAGGAAGTCAACTACATCATTTCCGGTAAGGGACGGTGATGACGAGGAGTCTTCTGCGAATTTCTCTGGTTTCTTTGTACTTTTCTCAGCAGGATTTTCCGCCAATGAGCCGTCAGTCTCGATTTCTGTCGCCGTGCTAGGTGCCTCGCGTTCCTTGAGAGCAACTGGAGCTACTCCATTGATCTTGGCACAACGAGTAAGATGTGCTAGGTTGGTCGAGCTGAACTTGCGAGGAAAGATAAATGAGAGAACCACGGCGAAGAGGGCACCAGATACGGGGCTAGCAATGGAACCAGCAATGATATTTAAGGAATCGCCAGTCGTTGTGACGGTAAACGACCCTGAACGAAGATGGGTTGTCACCATCCAGCAAGTAACTCCAATTGGTAAAGCAACCATTGGGCTAATGATTGCAGCGATGGTGGACATGCGTGAAGGCCAGAGCAGGATCAAGCCAAGTGGAATGCCTCCTCCACCAACGATAATGCCACAAGTCGTCAAGATGTAGGTAGTACCAATGCCAGCATAGTTCAGCACACAGCAAAAACCTGCAACTACCAAAGCGTATACGCCAATGCTCAAATGAGAGACGCGCACGAGATGAGAGGATGTCGCACTAGGATTGATATAAAGCTTGTAGACATCAAAGGTCCATAGAGAAGAAACGGCGATAAGTTCGGCAGAGGTGGCCGATGTAACTGCCATCAGTAACAGTATAATCATCAAAGCAGCTCCACCGCTGCCCATTAGGGCAACTGTTGTCGCCGGACCAGAGAACCCTTCAGAAACTTCCGTTTGTGAGAGTGGATTTGGAAATGTTGGAAATCTCGGCGAGTTTTTCATGACTATACCTCCCAGTCCCATTGCAGTGCTGAATACAAACGGAATTCCATACCATGCTATACTTCCAGTGACGTATGCCGTAACGCTAGACTCTGGTCTCGAGGCAATGGCTCGTTGAAAGTACGCTTGGTCCAGCCAGACCATAGAGAAGCCGCTGGAGAATATGCTCGCCGCAAAGATCAAGGCACCAGTAGACTGGAAGGCCAAGAACGAGCCACCGGCATTCCCTGCGACGGGATTTTCGATGGAGGCCTCAACGAGGAGATCGTAGAACTTGCCAATGCTACCGACACCCATATCCGTAGCGTAGATGGTAAAGGAGAAAATGAAGATGGCAATAAACAGCACGACTGTATGGATGTAGTCTGCAACAAAAGTACTGCGAAGACCTCCTTGAATAACATAGGCAGCTACACAGATTGGGATCTGAACTTCATTAGTCGAACGCAATTATGGACCAGAAGTGCTGGATGCAGCTGCTCGATAACTTACAATAAAGCATGCAGCATAGACACTAATACCAGACAATGCGCCCACGACCTGCGAGCCACCTAGAACGAGGCATGCACTAACGAGCATATTGGTAGCCCAGCCGAAAAACAAGTAGACAGCATGGGCAATCTTCCCATGGCGGGATAGGACAATTTCGGGAAAAGTATGGGCACCAGGGGTATTCCTCTTGATGCTCAGAGATAGGAGCGAGAAGAGCAAGACTTGAGAAGAGCCCATGGCGGCATACCACATGCCTCCCGAGATACCGTAAAGATAGGCAATAGTACAGCTGGTCAAGAGCGTAGCAGACCAAGTCCACGAGCTGACGACGCCCGCGGCGATCATGCCAGGTTTCACGCTGCGAGATGCAGTGTTGAACTCTTCGGATTGACGAGTTGAATGAGAGGTGTACCGATTCTGGATGTATGTGGTCAGCATCATGATCAACGTGAAGATGACACCAATGCCCGCAATAATGCCATAGCCAACACCTTGGCTTAGGACTTCCAGGCCAGGACCTGTCTGTACAGGAGTTGCAACTGTTGACATTATACCGAAGGATGAAAGAACGGGAGGAATTAAGACTTATTGATAAGTTGAAAAATTCAAAAGAAAGATTTTACGAAATACAAGATCTTTATACCTCCTTGAACTATACACCGTTCCCCATCTATATTGATAAGAAATTAATTGTTAGAGCTAGTACTTATCTTGTTATCTCTCTACGATGTTATGGTATTTTAGACAATTGATATCTAGTTAAAAGATTAGAGCCTTGCCGTAGTTTGGAGGTACGTAGCCGTAGTTTGGAGGTACGTAGCCGCAGTTCGGACGACGTAGCCGCAGTTCGGGGGACGTAGCCGCAGTTCAGTTAATACCCTCGATAGATACGGGGATAAGAGTAGCTTGAGCTGATGTGTCTCGAGGGGGGTTAATAATTTAATCCTGTAATTCATACTAAGGAATTCGTCGCGAGTAATGTTGAATATATGAATAGCACCGCTTTAAAATGCATCGTGATCCCATCTGTGCCATCTTAACGAACACAGGAGTCGATTAAACCATGTCCAATCTTTTTGCTCTTCCAAAGCCAAGCCTAGTAGCTGCCCATGAGACGGCCACCACCCCCGGTAGCTGTAGCTGGAAAGCAAAAGGGAAAAGGAAAGCTGGCTCTGTCAACAGCCTTATTCCCCTTGAATGGCGTATTCCCGGAGGTGCACCTTCGATCAAGGATCAACTCGACGTGAGAGGATCATATATTCATCAGTTCCTATCGCCAAGGGAGATCGAAATCACGGAGACCGATGCCGTTGAGATTGTTAATAAGACATCAGCAGGGACATGGACTGCAGTCGAAGTCATCACCGCATTCTGCCACAGAGCTGCTCTTGCACATCAATTAGTATACCCACCTTCCTTTGTCCCCTTTGATTTCCATGATGAGTCTTTGCAATACCAGGAAGATGCTAACACGTTTGTCAGACTCATTGCTTGCACGAGATATTTTTCACGGACGCCATCGCCAATGCGCAACGTCTTGACGCGGAGTTCGCTATCACTAAACTTCCTGTGGGCCCACTTCATGGTCTTCCTATCAGTCTAAAAGACCAAGTGCACGTCGCAGGTGTCGAGACTACTATGGGCTACGTTGGTTGGATTGACACCTTCGAAGGCAAAAAGGGCATGGGTAAGGAGAAGGTATTTGAGAGTGAGGTGGCGCGAGAACTGCGTGCCGCTGGCGCGATACTCTTCTGCAAGACAAGCGTGCCACACACACTTATGGCGTTTGAGACTGTGAACAATATAATCGAATACACAGAAAACCCGGCGAATCGAAACGTCAGCTGTGGTGGCAGCTCAGGTGGAGAAGGAGCACTGATTGGACTGCGTGGTAGTCCGATGGGTCTGGGTACTGATATAGGAGGAAGCATCCGGTGAGTGGTGATCCTCGTGCTAATAAGTCCTAATGTGGTCGGTCTGGCTTATCATGAATAATTCAGAGCACCATGCAGCTGGAATGGATTGTACGGTCTGCGTCCATCGCACGGAAGGCTCCCATACGCAGGTGTTGCTAATAGCATGCCTGGCCAGACAGAAATGCCATCCGTGATCGGGCCACTCGCAACTTCGGCCGGGTCTCTACGATTAATGGTCAAGGCGCTTCTGGGTCAAGAGCCGTGGCTTTATGATCCACAGGTTATAGAGATGCCATGGCGAGATGTGCATGAAGAGGCTATATTCCAAGCCATTAAATCGAAAGAGAAGGGCCAAAAGCTCATCTTTGGTATGTTTCACAGCGACGGTTTGGTCAATCCCCAGCCGCCAGTGCGCAGAGCCCTCCAGCTGGTGGAGAGTCTTGTCAAAAAGCTCGGTCATGAAGTTATCGAGTGGAAACCACCAAGCCATCAACGGGCTACCGGTATTGCTGTATGTACACCTGTTATCCATTGCATCCTGTCGCTGATTTCTCTTTCCCCAGTATGATATATACACAAGCGATGGTGGTGTCGATGTCCATAATTGCTTCCGCCTCTCGGGTGAAACCCCAGCCCCTCAAATCTCTACATTCTATGGTGCCTGTCCCTCCGCTGCATTTCCAGTGGACAAAATGCACGCTATTAGCCTCCGGAGTCGCGACTACCAACAGGAGTACCTCGACTACTGGAACTCAACCGCACGACTGACCTCATCTGGCAGACCTGTGGATGGTATCATCGCATGTGTCACACCCTTCGCTGCAGCGGAACGGGGAAAAGATGGTTATCTGGGTACGTGCTGCATATTCTGTGATAATCTTCGAGGCGCAACTGACAATAATTTAACAGGCGGTACGCCGTGGGTCAATCTTCTTGACTACACAGCCGTAACTGTTCCCGTGACAGAAGTTGATAGCGCTGTAGATATCTTCGAAGTTGATTACCAGCCAATCAGTGAGGAGGACAGGAAGATTTGGAAGAACTGTAAGCCAATCTAAGCTCCACTACAGGAACCGTGACTCAAAGTCCTGTCTTATCTCCTACTTGTGGTCGCTAATGTTATATACTCACAGATGATCCGGAGTTGCATCATGGGACACCAGTTGGAGTGCAGATAGTCGGCCGGAGATTGCAAGAAGAGAAGATGATCGGGATAGCAGAAATGTTTGAGAGCGCGCTTAGATCATGAATATAAGTAGTGCCAGCCCAATATATAATGTACACTTTTCTTCAGTAAAACAGGTATCTTGTCCCGAGTAGCTCCATGGCTATCGTCCAGCTACAGGTCTCAGCACTCTCCTCTTGGCTCGTGCGTAGACTCCAGCTCTTCTCAATGACCTCCAAAGTCCGCCTTATCATGATCAAAGGATGCGGTCCTAGACTCATTGGTGGTACTAGAGCGCGGAAACGTGCTTGATCTTCCTTCAATGCCAGACAGCCAGCCACGCAAAGAGGCCAGTTGACAAAGCGAATAAAGAGCTCCGGTAGTGCCTCTAGGCGTTCCAGGGACCACCGTACGCTTTGTTGAATCTCCGGCAGTCCCGGGAAGAAGCCAGATACAACGACATACAAATGCGTAAGTGCGCAGCCGATGAATATCTCTGTGACGGTTTGCTGGTCGCGCTCACGCTGCGTCATGGCCTCCTTTGCATCATCCCGCTCGCGGCTAGCCAGGATCACAGCTAATCCAGCATTCAACCGTTCCTCGAGATAGTCTGCACGGTGAGATAGCTCTCGCCGACTAAGAGTTCCTCGACTTATCATGTCCCGTTTCCAGTCGTCGAGTATCGAAATTTCAAGTATCGTCGACATCACCCAATCTTCGCATCCCATGATCTCCTTCAGGTTCAAGTCGCCATCACGAAGCAGTGCTAGGGTGGCAGGGGTGCGGTTAGGATTAGGCTGGAGCCCGAGGGCAGCGGAATTGAGTATATCATACCAGACGTAAAGCCTGCGATAGAATTCAAAGGCAACCTTTTCATGGGCTGGAAAGGCTAACACCTCTGATCTATGGCCCTCCACAATTTCGGTTGCGGGAGATGAGAGTTCTGACGAGTAGGAAGGTGAGACATGAGTTCCAATAGTGTTCGTCATGTCAGATAGAAGTAAGTAGCCCGCACGTAGATGCATAACTCAGTCGTTAGTCATGTCGCTGCTGGGGATAAATGCCTAAAATGGATGGCTTGAGTAGGATTTTCTTCAAATCTGTAAAGCAGGAACGGACATACCTCAAATGCAACAAGCTGCACAATACATGCTAGAATCTCAATGGTATCTGCAATGCGGTCGACATCGGCCTTGTAGGATAGCCTTTCGAGCTGGTTTTGTAGCTCGATTAGACTAAGTGCGTGATGTTTCTCCAGTTCTTCAAAAGTCGGACGCGGGAGACCATCCAATGGACCCACAGCAGTCTGGGCAAGGTCACATGCGCTCAGGCAAAGTGTAGCTGCGTAGAATGGCTTAGCTCGCAGTAGCAGGGCCAGAAACCAGCCTCGTCCAGGACCAGTGAGCGAAGGACGGTAGAAAGGGAATTGGCGGTGATAGATGTGATCCAGATAGTACATAGTGTGCTTTAGACCCTCTTCATCCGGCCAGCCGGATTCGTTGCGTATATTCTGATATGTTGGGGGTATATAAAATACAGCTCGATTAATGTCGTGGCGATCTAGTGCTATGGGTGTCGAAAATTCTTTTGACTGCAATACATCGAAGGCGGCGGAGCCAGACTGAGTATTGTGCTCTAATGATTGCACAGTACCGGTGTCGAGCATGGAGGTATGATCGTAAGAATGATTGAGTCTTGTCGTCCGTCCGGAGTGAGGATCCAGTGGTGACGGCGAGACCGAAGTTTCCGGAGTCTGTCGAAGTGACGCGAAGTTTTGGTTTGATATTGATATTGATGCTGATGTTGCTCGTCTTTTTCTCCTACGTTGATAGCTCTCCTTAACCTGCTGCTTGAGCTCACTCAACATTTGGCCTTCTCGCTCGCCACCATCGATCCAGGAGGGTTTGTGGTTGTAGTCATATCCATAGCAGGTGATGGAGCGGAAAGTGCAGACGGAGCAACATGGACGGCCGTTATCACATTTCTTTTTGCGGACGCGACACGTCCAACAGCCAGTGGTACTTCGAGGCATTGTAGATATATCAACTTCCGTTGAATCTTAGCTTCCCTCATGGAGTGTTTGGTACCCAGAACTATCGGAATCAGAAGTGTGTATGGCAGCATAGATCTCCTACTTTCGTAGTATTAGACATATATATTTCAAGATGAGGAAGGTGAAGGAGATAAGAGTGGGGTCTTATCACCTGCGTTTCCCAGTTAACAAACGACGGCATCAAGCGAACCAACCTTTCTTTTCGAGATAAGGATTCGGCATTTAATTCAACATTTAGGGAGGGCAGGGAGGATGGAGACGAAAACAGAAGAAACAGCCAAGTATGTCAATCGCATCGTGAAAGGACGAAGCATGACAGCTAAAAGCGTAGAATAGGAACAACCGCAGACATCTGTAACCCGTAGGCCCAAGGTCTCACAGGAGTCCAGGGAACTAGGTCAGGAGGCTAGAAGTAAGAATATGCTATTCTGTAAGACCATAAGGATATGTAAATACAACAACTATTAACTGCAGTCCTATTACTATAGCGTTCAGCCCTTTTATCCTTTGGTGGTAGCTGCCATTTTGGCAGCCCTACTCCTAGCCTACTAGGTGGGGCCCCTATGTATATAGTGTGCTTACGTGCCTTACGTGACGCCCCTTTACAACATCATGCGGAAACAGTATGTATAATTACTATAATTTGGAACACAATTAGAATAGTAGTAGTTATAGCATGATATGGAAGTAACAACTACATACGACCATAGACTCAAGAGAATTGGGCATCCCGTCCGCTCTGCCATACACAAGCTTGAGATCGGTGGATTAGTAGTTGGGTGGGTGACCACCAGCGAATACCCACTGTTGTATGTTTTTGTCATTTTTTTGCCGTTTTTAAGGCTACATTGTGAACAATCTCTAAAGCTCTACAGTCAAGATTCAACAATTAATTTGATCTACCTAACAACTGCATATACTTTACTATCTAGGGGTTATTTGCCACAAAAACCGGAGGTCCAGCATGAGATTTGGAGGCGAACCTGATGTGCATCCAGCCCTAAGTATGATATTCTGGCCACGATATGCCCAGTTCAGATATATCAGCTTTCAATTAGAGAATAAGAGAGCGTCTCGCGACATCGTGGGCAATAGAACATGGTATTCCAGGATTTCGCCGCCAGTACTCCACGTCTGTGCCGTTTTACGCCATAACCCCTAATCGGGCCTATGGACGCATTGGAAATCAACTGGGTTAATGGTACGTGTCCTAGAGAGGTCACTTGTGCAAATCAGAATCATTTCGCGTCCGTTGGTGATGAGGGCGAAGCGATACAATAGCTGATCAAAATGTATATCAGGAGCATAGACTCGTAGCGGCATCTCATACGTGCTGACAGTCGCTGGCCAGTTGTGTCAGCCCATCAGAGTAGAACCCATAGGGGGAAGAGTTCGGGTCCAGTGGCCACTCATTTTGTGTGCCGCCCCCAGATTGTACTTCCCCTCTCACAGATCGAGGCTGACCTTCATTACCTCCTGCAGCGCTTCCCTCATTGTGCCCCGAGTTAGCATCGGCCTTGTCATCAGAGCCTTCGCGCAGTCGCAGTCGAGTCTCTCGGCCTAGGGTCTGCAGCCCTTCGCTGACCTCAATCTCAATGTTGGCACCATAATCATATGCGTGGAAGACGGGCTCGTTCCCCACCCAGAAGGCGTCATACGAGTGCCGGGCTACGTGTTCCGGCCAACTCTCCATAGATCTCTCTTAAAACGTGATCCATTTATTGCACGTCAGCTTCTAAGACAGCGTGCTATTCAATCCCCGCGACGCCTCCACCCGCTCGCCAAAGAGTTCTCCGGAGAGGAAGACGTGTTTGATGTGTGAGGCCACAGCCTGTGCGTGATGGACGAGGAGAGCGCTTGACCGACTAGATTTGGCTTGTCGCTCCAGCCGTTTCCGTCGCGAGGGGGCGTGAAGTATTCCGTTGCCGTCTGACGAAATATCTCTTCGTCTACCACAGTACTTAATTTCAACTTTACCAGTTCTTCCATATGCACATAGTTCCAATTATCAAACTGTAGAGCAACCAACTTCTCGTCCGGTCCGTTGTAATGGATGCATATCCAGAAGATTACCTAGAGAAATGACTCTAAATCATGCATGAAAGAGTGTTTCTTATTGTCATGTAGTACGCCAATGGCCATGAATGCTCTTGTGTCTGTCTTGCCCTGTGCTCCCGAATGCCAGCCCCCCTAGGTCTCGGAACCAGACTAGACTGTGCTGGCTCGCCCCCACCTCCAGTACGTTCGTTACTTAATTCTAGCCACCCAATACTATGTCCGGTTCGGACATGACAAACTTCCTCGTCAGTGCTAGCTTCTCTTTTATCGTCATTACTTTTCTCCGTTTTGTATAGGTGGTTTACCAGCTTCACCCTAGCGTCTAAAAGCGCTAGTAAAATTTCCTCTAAAGTTAGCGATTGTGTCATGCAATTCCTCTAGAACTAAAGATGATCGCAGTATCCACTTCCCATCGAAGGAAAAGTATTCCTCAAAGTTATCAACATGCACATTACAATGTGTCAAGAAACCGAAACCTCCAAGTAGCCCCAGTATAAAGTCCAGGGCCGCCCAATCGGTTGTCCGGCCAGACCCTCCCATCCCTCCACAGCAGTCTGCTTATGCTTGCTTGCTAAAAAGTGCATCCCAGTCCTCGCTCTGAATGTAATCTTTTACGCTTGTAAGTTTAACATTTGCATCAATCTGTATGTGTTAGAATCCTATCAATAAACCACAACATTAAAACTCACATCTTTTGGCATCAACAAGTCCTTTCCCCAGCCAAACTCTGAACTGAAAGTCATCGATTCACTTGCCTCTCTTCCGAGGCCACCAGGTAACAGCTTATCCCGACCATCAATAGGTAATTCTTTGATCTGTACTGGAGCTCCAAGGTGTTCTGAGAATATCTTTCCAAAATCCTCCCAGCTTATCATCTCTCCAACGCCCAGGAGATTTTTTCCCGGCGCAGAGTTTATCAGCAAGGCGGCGAATATTCCAGCATCATGTGGCTCGACCTGTGGATGTTTTGCATCCTTTGAACCTGGTGTCGAAATGGTATAAGATCCATCTGCCTCCTAAATGACAACCATATAAGCATTGGCAGTCACAACCTATGTAAAGAACCAACCTTCTTTGGCGCAAAGATCTCTGCCATCGCAACCATGTTTGTGATATAGAAACCCATATTCAATAATGATGTCTGCTTCCATAACGCGGGCTGCTCTTTCTCTATATACCTGGCAATCTCTGCCTTGGCGTCAAAGTGATAGACGTATGTAAACTTCCCACCACTCAGTTGCTTCACGGGTGGCAGCGAACTCCACACAAATCTCTCTAAACCTTTCTCGGTTGCAAGTACTTTTGCTGCGGCATCAGCAATAGCCTTTCCACGCTTCACCTCAACGGCAAAAGCATGCTCGCCTGTGGCTCTGTCAGACGTATCACGTAGCTTAGGATACGCTTGAAAGAAAGGAGACCAGAAATCAGTAACGGCAAAAATGGCGTTTGCACCAGCGAAGGCACTGTCAAGAGAAGATGAGTTGTCGATATCCCCTTCAACAACCTCGACACCTCGTGCAGTCAATTTCTTAGCTGCGGGGCTAGAGTTGTTGCGTGTAACGCCACGAACTTTCCATGCTGGGTCAGCGAGGAAGGTGGAGACTACAGATCCGCCCTAGAATGATGTCTCAGTCATCAAGTGTAGGATAAAGGGGGGTGCACGCTGATGGGGATTAGGCGTACTTGTATGCCAGTTGCACCTAGAACCACAATCAATTTTGTCATATCTGATGTTTTGCTTCGTTAAGGTTTCTGTAAGTGTGTAAGAAGTATAAAGGGATAGGAAAGGATCTGGAAACAAATACGTTGGATGTAGATGAATTTATATATGAACTAGTTCAAGATGATCTGTAATCAACGTAACGGTTGACGGTGGCTTTAGGTGGAGTCTTTGGACGCCACTTCAGCTAGTGTAGGCCTCTTGTGGTTGGCCACCTCTATTAATAGCCGTTTCGCCCAGCTTGGATCACCTTCGTAACCCAGTTGCTTACAGCATATTTGTAACCGAGAAGGTCATAGTTCGGTGACGATCTTGTCGATCAATAAGGTTCTAAAGCCGCATGTCGGCCGAATCGCGGCCCAGAGCAAGTGGAATGAAAATACAGTTATTCGTAACCGTTCAGTTGACTTTTGATATAGCCTAAGTAAAAAGCAAGTAGTTGCTTGAGATCGGTGGATGGATAGGTGACCACCAGCGAATACCCACTGTTGTATATTTTTGTCATTTTTTTTGTCGTTTTTGAGGCTATATCCTGAACAATCTCCAAAGCTTCACAGTCAAGATTCAACAATTAATTTGATCTACCTAACAACCGCATATACTTTACTATCTAGGGGTTATTTGCCACGAAGGACACTATTTTTCAAACCCATCTCCCATCCCCGAAAAACATCATATACATAAAAACCAACGTGAGAAACCCCCCTTTACCCCCCCTTACTTTCCCGCTGGATCGGGCATCCCCGCCACCAAATTCGCATATTTACTCTTCGGATAACTCAGCAAATTCTGGCTCTTCTCCAGCCCCCCAAAGCTCCCCGCAAACGTGCCAATCAAGCTCTGGTCCCCGGCCCGATCCGCGCTCGTCTCCCAGTACATCGCCCCTCCCAGCCCCTTAGTCTTGACATACTCAGCCTTGGTCTTCGCATCCTCGACAGTGTCGAAGCTGATCAACTCCTTAGTCGCCGGGTCGTACGAGTATCTCGCCTTAGCATCATCGTCAATCTTGACGGTCGCACCGGCCTTGGGAAGGACTTTGTAATCCCACACCCCATTCTCCCAGCTCCCCCCCCCAACGCCGCTGAATTTCTTGGCCATCCCCTCCGTCGCCGCAAACGAGCGTCCATACAGCGGAACCCCAATCACGAGTTTTGCAGCCGGCACGCCCGCCTTAATGTAGTCCCCGACCGCCTTATCAGTCGAGTACGGCGTGCTCTCCGGGCTCGTCTTGCTCGGATAGAGATTCGCATCATGTCCCGAAACCGTGCTCCACGACCCCGCAAAGTCATAGGCCATAAGATGCCACGCGTCGAGGTAGGCGTCCATATCCTTCATCTTGAGGACGTTATACTTATCCGGCCCCGCGGGCGCGGCGATGGTGAGCTGGAACTTGTACCCCTTCGCGTTAGCATTTGCGTACGCGTCGAGCGCCTCCCGGATCGCTTTGAGGAGGAGCACGTAGTTCTGGGCCTCGGTGGCGTTGGCGGGGTACTCCCAGTCGATGTCTAGGCCGTCGAAACCGAGGTCTTTGACCAGCTCGACGGAGGTGGAGGCGAAGAGGGCGCGGGTTGTGGGGGTGCTGGCGGCGGCGGCGAAGTTGGAGGAGTAGGTCCAGCCGCCGATGCTGAGGAGGACTTTCATGCCGCGGTTCTTCTTCTTGAGGAGGTAGAGTTGCTTGGCGCAGCCGAAGAGGTTGGTGCCGGGCGCGTTCCAGGAGTCTTCGGGGTAGTGCTTTTCGAGGTCCGAGTAGGTGTCGGAGAGGAAGCTGTAGGGTGGGTTAGTTGGGTCGTGGTGTAAGGGATGGGGGAGAGGTAAGAGGGGGTGGACAAACACAGAGCCATCGGGCTTGAGGTTGGCGAAGGCGTAGAGAACGTGGGTTAGCTGCGCAGCTTGGATCTGTGCAGGCTGGAAGTTTCGTCCATAGATGGCCCTGTAATGTGTCAGTCGAGATGAATAGGGGTGTCGCGACATGAATAAAGACTAACCAGTTAACAAAATATCCCGCATTCTTATACCCAGCAGCCGGCGCCACAGCAGCATCAACCTTCACCTCCGCCTTCCCATCTGTCTTCTTCCCCCTCCACCCCGTCACCGCAGCCCAAGCCGCCTTAAAAGGATTACCAATCGTCATCGTCACCGTGAATCAAAATGAAAGAAAAAGAGGTAAATAAGATAAAACCAGTGAAATTTACCATCAAAGTTTTGTGTTATAGAAACAAACAAACACCCGTCGAGAGCACAAACACCTCCTTATATGCCCACCCAATCTCCCTTTCACACCCACCACCACACACCCATCACCCCTCAGCTCCTCCCCACCAACACCCTGCGTCCCATGATTCCCTCCATGACGCCCCCCCACCCCGCACACCCGCGTCGCCAGCCATACACTTTCCCCTCCTCACCCCTCCTCCC